>CAUYQV010027478.1:0-20803 GCA_963574575.1 Galagoides demidoff | reverse complement strand
TTTTTTTTTTTTGAGACAGAGCCTCAAGCTATCCCCCTGGGTAGAGTGCCATGGCATCACAGCTCACAGCAACCTCCAACTCCTGGGCTCAAGCAAGTCTCCTGCCTCTGCCTCCCAAGTAGCTGGGACCACAGGCGCCCACCACAATGCCTGGTTATTTTTTGGTTGCAGCCATCATTGTTGTTTGGCGGGCCTGGGCTGGATTTGAACCATCCACCTTAGGTGTATGTGGCTGGAACCTTAGCCACTTCAGCCACAGGCCCCGTGTCTCTTTAACTTATTTTTAATGAATGACCTTTGAGGTGACATAAGCATTTGAGGGCAAGGGACAAAGAAGGCAATAGTAACACATTCTCACAGTAGTCCTGAGAACCCTCACTTAGCTCCCCTCACTGCAGGAATCTCTCATTCTAGACTGCCCTGAAAGGCTGGTAGAGATCACCCAATTATAGAAAATTAGAATTGAGAATGGGTGATCTATTCTCACTCTAGAGGAGATAGGTGGCAGCGCCAGACTTAGAGTCCTAAGGTGCTGAATGCCACTTTCTCTGGTGACACCCTTACTTGGTGGAAGTGGGAGGAGCGGGTTGCTGGGGGGATGGGGTGCTGATCCAGTGCTGCGGGGACTATTTCATCCCTTCCCCCTGGCCTAGGACCTGATGCACAGTAGGTACTCATCAATGTTTGCTGACTGAATTAGAAGGCTGCAGAGGTGGGGGAACAGTCCCCAGAAGAGAGGTAAGCTTGGGGGAGGGCGAGCCACAGGCAGGGCTTTAAGCGGCCTAGGGGGCGGGGCTCTTACCTGCCTCCCGACTCGGTTGTTGTGAAGCCTCATGCGTGCGTGGATGTCTTTGTGAGGCTCCCGGGAGTCTAGAAAGTCCTTAGAGAAGCGCTCCCCAAAGCCCACGTCGGGGCTGCAGCCGCCCCACTCCCAGGAGTCCTGCAGACCGGGACTGGCTGGGGGCAGGGCTGGGTGCTCTGGGACCCCGTGGCTCAGACCTTTACCGCGCTGCAGGGCATCCAACTGCAGGCGGTGCAGTTTCCGACGAAAGGCCTCCTCGTCCCCGCGCCGTGATGCATCGCAGCCGCATGCCTGCAATTTGCCGAGGGCACACGCGTTGGACACCGCATGCACCACACCAGCTGCTGCAATGGCGTAGGCGAAAGCGCTCTCTCGGAATCCTGCGGTTAGAGACCCAGAAAGTATTGACTCTGAAGGAGCCTCGACATACCATTTCTCTGCCCACCCTGCCCAACCTTCTTATCATACCAGGGATAAACTGAGGCCCAGAGTGGGGGAGAGTCTGGTACAAGAGTACAGACCCAAAGAAGACCAGAAACCATGCCAGAAGCTAGGTCTAAGGAGGCAGGTTGATAGCTCTTTTCTTTTTGCACTTTTCATTAACATCACCTTTAGTAGGCTCAGAATTTGTGTTTACATCCTCTCCTGTAGGGCAGAAAGTACCTGGTGAATACATGCTTTTTTAAGATTGGAGACTTCATCTATTACCTCCTTTGGTGCTATCTGCAATTTTAAAATAAGCCTGCAGAAAGAAGGCAAAATTTAACTTAAAGAATAACTTGCCAGTGGCAGTCGTGTCTCCTAGGATTTGAGATGACCATGAGCAGGAAGGGAAAGAAGAGGAGATCCTGGCTCCTAACACTTCCTGCCCCAAGATTGTCTGCCTGGTCTTTGCCCACCTTAAGTCCAGCACAGAAACCCCCACCAATGACCAGAGATATGAATCAGCAGAGCTCTCCCTTCCTTGTCTGCAGGACATCCTGGAAGGCTGCTCAGAAATGGGCACTACCCAGTCACCTTGCCTGTGGTCTGTCTGTCAGCTTAAGGGTTTGTTTTAGGGATGTTAGAGGTAAGTCCAGAACCCTATACAGGGTCTGGCATATAGTGTTGGACATCGAGAGGGACAGGCAGGCTGAGGCAGACACCTTCCACTAGATGCTCAGGAGGCACAAAGACCCGCCTAAGCCACTTTCAAGTACTGTGGCTGAGCTGGCCTGGCCACTGACTAGTCCACACTGCCTTCTTGCTTGGTGTGCTGGCCTGAGCCATCTTCTAGGAATGATCTGTGGCAGGCAGAAGACAACTTGCAGAGGAGGGTCCAGTTCTTGGACCTACAATCTACCTCTTGCTTATTCTGTGTCTGAGAAAGGACTAACGTAGAAGAAAGTTCTGGTAAAAGTCTCTGACCAGCCTCTGGACCCCAGAGAGAGAGCAGGCAATGAAAGAAGGGAGCAAGAATATCTCTCACACAGGGAAGAGAATCCACCCTGCCATGGGCCCCTGTGGGAGAAGGCCAAAATCTGGCCAGGATGGCCTTGGAGGAAGCAGAGAGTCAGATGATAACCTCTGTGTCCTTCCACCATCAAGGCTGGGAAGACCTGGGTGCAGGACATAGCTACAACTCTGACTTTAACCTTTCAAGTGCAAATTATATCATCTAATGGTTGGTACCCTCATATTAATCTGAAATTTAAAAATAAGTAAAATTTAAAAATTGAAAAGACTAGAAGGACATTTTCTCAGAAGTTTCATAGACCCCAAAGAGCCAACCAGGACTGGACAGAGGTCCTAGCCCAATCCTACTCCTTTTTTTGTTGTTGTTGAGACAGAGTCTCACTATGTCCCCCTTGTTAGAGCGCTGCAGCATCGCAGCTCACAGCAACCTCCAACTCTTGGGCTTAAGCAATTCTTTTGCCTCAGCCTCCCAAGTAGCTGGGACTATAGGTGCCCATCACTGCACCTGGCTATCTTTTGTTGCAGTTGTCATTGTTGTTTAGCTAGCCTGGGCAGGGTTCAAACCCGCCACCCTCAGTATATGTGGCTGGCACGGCAACCACTGTGCTACGGGTGCTGAGCCCCAATCCTACTCCTAATCCTTACCTCCCTGCATCACAGAACCCTGTCCTCCCCTCCCTGCCCAAGCCACAAGAAAAAAATTAGACAAGCTATTTAGTAGTTAAGAAGTATATCATTGAAGCCAGATTGCCTAGGTTCAAATTTTGGCTCTTCTACCTACTGGCTGTTAATAGCTACGTGACCTTGACCAAGTGACTTAACCTCCCTATGCCTGTTCCCTCATCTGCAAAATAATGTGGTTATCTACCTCTGCTTCATTGTTCCAAGAATAAATGACTTAGTAAAAAACAAACAAAAAATTTTTTTAAGATAAGGGTCTCACTCTGTCACCCTAGGAAGAGAGCCATGACATCATCACAGCTCACCACACCTCCACCTTCTGGGTTCCCACAGTCCTCCTGCCTCAGCCTCCCAGTAATTGGGACTACAATGTACCACCACTCCTAGTTAATTTTTCTTTTGTCTTTTCTTTCTTTCTTTCAGAAGAGTCTCACTATGTTGCTCAGGTTGGTCACCAACTTCTACCCTCAGGGGAATCTCCCACCTTGCCTCCCAGAGCTAGGATTACAGGCCATGAGCTACCATGCCCAGACAAGGTAGTAGATTCAAAGTGCTTAGAATAGTGCCTCACTCATAGTAAGTACTACATGGACTTTAGCTATTAAGTTCTTCCTGCTGTCAGACTTCATTCACTTCTGCTACATTTCAAGCTATTGTTTTTTGTTTCATGATCTGAGACAGAGCCCAGAAGCTCGTGATCCATCCTAGAATAGATCATTTGGGCCACCAGAGACCCATGAAAGCAAACTCTTCCTCTCTGTATTCTTTCCAGGTCATGGAATCTCAATATCTTTTTTTTCATAGGAACCCAGCTATGAACAGACAGGAGGGAACAGGGATTGGGCTGGAGCTTTCACTGAGGATACTAGGAATTAGCGGGAGCTGCAGAGGATTGGAAACTGCTTTGGGGAAATGGGGCCCAAGGGAATGAGGGTGGACCCAAGTACCTGGGAAGAACACCCTACATTTATCCCTTGCTTTTTTTCCCATGGAACTGTTAAGCACTTCTTTTATGCTGGAGGAATCATCAGCCTGCTCCTAGGACACATGGAAATACTCAGACTGTCAGAGGAACCTGAGCCTCAGAAATCACTGCCACCCCACACACCACCACCACCACCACCACACACACACACACATATATGAATTCTGCAAGGGGGGAAAGCCCAAGGTCAGAGGGATTATGAAGCTGGACCCAGACCCAGCTCTCCCAGCTCTCAGGGCCTGACAACTTTCTGCTCTAAGGGAGTCCTACTGCACAGTAAGAAACTCAGGCAGCCCAAGATTCTATGGCCTTGCCTATACATGGCAACAGAAAAGAACAAGGGTCTGGTTCAGATGGTGGTTGTGCAGGGCCAACTACTATCCTCCAGGCTTTCACATTCAAGTGTGGGCCTGGAGGAATCTGGAGAAATGTAGCCCACAGCCTGCAGAAAATACTCCTACCCCATGCAGCTAAGGACATATTCCCCTACACCACCCCATGGCCTCTGACAGCTGTCACAGCCACGTGTAGAGGTGATTAGGCACAGCCTGTGTGGCCACCCTCTGCTCCAAGCATCCAGGCCTCAGAGGAGTCCATCCCACTGGGTCTGCCCCCAGCTCCTGTTCAGGGCCCCAGTTTCAGTCCTGGCCCCAACTGTCTGGGGCAGACGCAGGCACTGTGCCATCTGGCCAGCTGGAGGGGGAGAGGGGTGGGGCCATGGCCAGCTGGGCTGCCCAGAGCAGAAGGGGGGGCTCTCGTTAAGACGCACAATTAGCCGCCCTGCCTTTGATCTGGGACAGGGACTGCCAGCATCTAAGTGGAGTCAGCTGCTGTTACAGGCCACAGCCAAACAGCCAGGAAGGGGCTGGGGGAGGAGGTTCGGAGGGCAGGGGAGGAGAGACGATTTAGGAGCCAGTGGGAACTAGGAGGAGTTTGAGAAGCTTGAGCCCTACCCATTCAAGTTAAAGAGGGAATAAAGGAAAGAGGTCTGGTCTCCATTCCTTCCATGCAAATATTCTGGGCATGCTTGTGTGCCTGGATGGAGAGAGAGAGATATTAGTGTGCATGTGGGAACATTTAGGTGTGACACTGAATGGAGCCACACGCTTGAAAAAATGGGGATAGGGTTGTGTGTGTGTGTGTGTGTGTGGCAGTATCGTTTCTTTGAGAACTCCCCTGTGGCACATGGTGGGAGTTCACATCGCCCTTGCAGCTTGGGCGATGGTATAACAGGGAATTGGGTGCAAGCTGTAAAGTAGCTGGCCTGCATTCAAGTCCTGGCTTGAGGGCTCACTTTTAAGCTGTGTGACTAATGGCAAATTACCCAACCTCTCTTAGCTTCATTTCTAAAATAAGGATAATAATACAAATAATAACAACCTCCTGAATGGGTACTGTTTGAGGATCCTAAAGCATAAATGAAGTGCTACAGTGCCCAACACATAACAGGTGCTTTATATTTATAGGCTAATTTATTGAGTGACATTTAAAAAATAGAACCCTCGGTGATCCTGGGATATGAGTCCCTGTGCCTCAGTTTCCCCATCTGATAACCACTCCAAGCCCTGGAGGCCTAGGCATAAAACCAAGATTCCCTGAAAGTGAATATAAAAGGTAGGTGGGAGAAGAATGAGTCAGGGCTGTGGAGAGCAGATCTGGACATTTGAACTACTGATTTCCTCTGGGCTAGAAGCCCAGCTGTAGGCCATAAGGCCTCACAGTCCCCCCTTTCCATTCATTCCAAATGGGTTTGGGACTTAGGGAAGCAGTGCCTATGCTGTGTGGGAGATCCTTGGGACAGGCCCACTTTTTGAATCAACTTCACTCCTCTCTCAAGCCTCTCCCTGACCTCTCATGCCCCTTTCACTGGCCTGAGCCCAGCCCCCAGTAGTTCCTTCCTCAAATTTTCCTCTTGTCCCCACATCCCAAGACAGATGGAAGCCTTTCTCTTTTTTCACAGTGAAGGGCTCCCCTCTAACATGTTCTACCTAGCACCTAACCCAGGTACAAACAATCTGGGTCCTTAGTACAAAAAGCTGGGATAACAGTGCTATTGGCACTTGGATCATTGCTGCCCCTGGGCTGTGGGCAAAGCAGCCAGCAAGGGCCTTGGGCCCTCCCACAGCTTTTTCTGACCCTCTCTAGCCCCTGGGAGACACCATCTCTTCCTCCCACCAGCAGTCCTCTGCTTGGCTAGGTAAAGCCCCATTATATGCCTCCCTTTCCCAGGCTTGTCCACTCCAAATGCTCACTCTTACCCCTCCCTCATTTATCAGACCTGCATCCTTCCAGCCCAACCCATCTTAAGGAAGATATCAGGACAATTAGGTAACATTAAGGAAGGCCCAAGAGACTACCTTCCCCACCTCCAATAGTCTCTGAAATTTATATGTGGCAGAATCCTCTTTTTAGAGAACCCCATTAGTAACCTGGGTCAGAAAAAGAGTCAACACCCTGATACTCCACTTGGGGGAAACTGAAGCCCCACAAGGGACAATCTATAGTTTGAAAAAAGGGGAGACTCTTGTACCAAAAGTAGCCTTGTGGGATTCAGATTTAGCTAGTTGCCCAGGAGATAGGCCAAGAGGGACCAGAAAATAACCCTGGAGGAGGGTGAACCAGGATACCTGGTGGGAGAGAAGTGCAGTGGTAGCCAGTGGGGAAGGGGAGTGGCAGATTTCTTTCCAGAAGCCCAGAGTCTCCTCTAAGGAGGGTGAGGTAGAAGAGGGGTTGGGGGAGCAGAAGCCACAGAGGTAGGGTGGTGTTCTGAGGCCAGGAAGGAGCAACCTATTGCCGGAGCCCAGGAGTCGCTGTCCCAACCCTCCTGGTGCGGCGCCGGGGTGCCTCCCTGCCCTGGCTAGCCTCAGCAAGTCTCCCCTCTCCACTCCTAACCTCGTCCCCCCAGCTCACCTCCCACTTATTAAACTGCAGGTGAACCCGGGAGTGCCTGGCACCCCGCCAACCCTGCGGGGTTGCACCGCTCCAAACTTGCCCCCAAGCTTCAAAGACCCCAGGTCCTTCAGCTGGCCTGACAAAGTGAGCGAATTAGGCCGCCTGGGTTCACTCAGTCCAGAGGAAACAGGAGGACCAGAGGGGACACTGAGACTGAGGAGAGATAAAAAGCTTGCCTTGCCTTGCCTAACCCAAAGCGGCAAGGATGAGAACCTCAGCGCCCATCCAAGTCCCCAGTGAGAAGAAACCAAGGCAAGAGCTGCAAGAGTTCTCTCCGGGGACCCAAGGGCCTCAGAGGGAAACGGGGCTGTCGGGACCGTGGGTGACCTAGAAACCCAAGGGGTTGGAGGGAGTGCGCGACAGCGGTGAGCGCTGGCAGGTTTCGACCGGGGCTTGAATGATGCCGAGGCCCGTCACTTTGTGTCAGCGCGCGCCGGGGAGGGGACGGGAGGGTCTTGCGGTCGGAATGGGGCGGGCGGGTGGCCGGGGTTCGGCAGCCGCTCCTGTACCGCTGAAGAGGTGCGGATTGCCGCAGGACGAGCAGGGCGGGAGCGCGGGACAGGGTGGGGGCGCCCTCTCTGTGAGCGGCGCGGCTGGGGCCAGGAGCCGTCTGCCGCGGCCCGCGGGGATTAGTTCGCGGCTGCATGCCGCCACACGCGTCGGGCTGGGCTCGGCCCGGGTAGAAACAGCGCCCCGGGCGCGCGGGGGAGGGAGGAAGGAGCGCGCGGAGGCGGGGCAGGCGGTCTGTGGCTGGCTTGGGGGAGGCTGGGGTGGCCCCAGATTTGGGGGCCCACAGAATGCAACCGGGGTCCTGGTGAAAGGGAAAGGCTCTGGCCTTCTAAGTACTTTCCAAAGTTGAGGTACATTAGACCTCCAGAAGGCGGTCCTGATTCCTCCAGAAGCCCGAGGACCCAAGGCTACAGGGTACAGGGGTACCCCGCCTGCTGCCTGTCAACTGAGAATTGGACAAGTCCCAAGGAACCAGGGCCATGAGGTCCCCATCCCATTCAAGCAGCTGGGAGAACACATAGATAACCAGCTAGGTCTATCCATGTAGGACCCCCATCTTTCCTGAAGACCTGAGTCAAGGCCTAAGATACCAAGCAGGCCAGGAGGTGGTTGTAAGTGGAAGTGAGTGATGGAACATCCTGCCATTTCCAGCCCAAGCCACTCCAGGGATTGTCAGGGTAGACCCTGGGTCACCCAGAATTCTGTAGAGAGGACAGGAAGTGGGCTTCAACTTCTCTGAGCTGTGAGGGAAAGAGGAGTTCACAGAGCTGTCAGGCCTATGGGATGGGAGCCACCACACACAGGCCCACACAACGAGTGTCTCTGATTCAGAGTTTTTCAGGAGTGGCAGAGGATGACACAGAGGCTGGTGGTGTACCCCACCAGAATAGCTTCTGCAGAAGCAAAGACATTTTGCCTGCTCAGGCTTCCCCCACCTGCACCACTGGCAGAAAGTCCCCAAGCATTTCTTGTGCTGATTCTGGGTTCTTCCTCATAGGGTCTCCATCCTAAGTGTGGTTTACTAAGTAGAGGCAGGTAACAGATATAGTTATTTCCTGGGCCTGGAGACATGTGGTGTCAGTGATAGAGCAGGGTGACCCAGAAGTCCAGTTTTTAGGCATGGGATCTGCCACCCTCAGTCCACACAGCCTAGCCTGGAGCCACATCTGCCCCATTTTTATGTTCCCATGACCTTTCTGAGATCAGAAAGAGACAGGAGAGCAGCAGGGCTTACAGATGCGCACATGGGAGAGGGTGTTACCAGCTTGAGGAAGTTCGTTAGGGATGGCTAGATTTTGGGGTGGAGGTTTGGGATGGGGCAGTAGGGAGACAGAGGGGCAAGAGTGAGGGACAGCTACCTCTGCTGAAGATGGGACTCTCATATGGAATCTTGTTTCGAGTCTCAAGACTAGAGCAGTTCCACCGCTGGTCCCGGAACTGGTGTTGGCACTCATGGATGGCAATCTGGATGCCCTGGATGGCTGAGGCAGCCACATCAGGGTGACGCACACACACCTCCATCTGCCGCCGGCTCAGGCCTGGCAATGTCAGGCACACTGTGTTGGCGTTCAGCACAGGCTCCGGGGGGAGGCGGAGGCCCAGGATATCATTGGGTGCTGACCTGCAGGCATGTGGGGTGGGGTGGGTGTTTTGGGGGGCCAGTAGGGCCCCATCTAACAACACACTCTGTCCCAAAGCCATAATCATTCTGTTCTAACCCCCACTTCTGAAGGTTGGGCCCATCTGCATTCCTAAATATTCTTCTTTCCTTGACCTCCTTACTTTTGTCCCTCCAAAACAACCCACTCAGTGCCACACTCGCACAGGTAAACATGTAAATACACACACATCTGCTGTGCCCAAACGCACAGCATTTCATAAGTACATATCCAGGCATAGATGCTCATGTACACAGGGTCCCCCAAGAGCCCAGTCCCAAAGACATTTCAGATGGTCATATTCATGCAGACACACATCTGCACGCGTTGTGGTGGACACACAGACCCAGAAATACTTATTCACAGGCACACTGCATTGGTCATAGTTACAGGCACACACAAAAACACTCATATTAGCACATGAGTTCATCTTAACATTCATTGACCCATGAACTCTCATAGTCACATACACACAAATATATAAACTGCTGTTTACTGACACATCTTGCTGGGATAAAGGGCTTACTTGATCCTACAAACACACAAACGCACACACATACTCAGGGCTCTTCCAGTCTCTCACTGACCCCTCCTGGGCTACCTGCTTCAAGCCCCCCAACTCCTGCCCCTTCCAGGGGGCAACCTGCAAGGTGGAGCCAGGCAACTTGAGCTTACTCCTGGGTTGAGAGTGCATTCCCTCAACGTGGCAAAGACCCTAGGTTGGCACTTGTTCCCCCCACATACAGCTCCCCTTCTTGTTGCCATCACTCTCCTGGGCACTGCCCTGACTCCCTAGACTGCGTATATCCTGTCACCAGTCCAACTCACTCCTGTGAGGGCGCTCACTGTCTTTCGTTTGGAACCAGTACTTTCCTGTGACCCTGTCCCTCCCTCTTTCCAGGGTCTTTTGCCCAGGCAGGAGCACCACAAGCCCCTTCCACCCCCCAGGGTCTCAGCTCTCCAGGAGGCGGAGCATGAGGTGAAGGCTCACCTGGGCACGGCAGCAGCCAGCAGTAGTAGGAAGAACAGGAGCGCCCAAAGCGCCGGCCGCGGCTGGGGCCGGGGTCGGAGCCGCAGCCAGGGGTGAGGGTGGGCGCTGCCCATGGCGCGCAGGCCGTGACAGGCTGGAAGTGGGGGGCTCACAGCCCGGTAGGACTGGCGAGCCAGGGGCGGCGGCGCATGATCGGCTGGGGTAGGGGCGCTGCCACACACGGCTCCAACTCGGGTCAGGTCTCCCAGAGCAGACGGCGCCCGCCTCCCAGCTCCATGGGGCAGCGCCCCCGGGCACCGCCCTCGGGGGGGGGGGGGGGTAAGAGCGGGCGAACCGGGCACCTCCTGGCACAGGGGTCCGGGGAATTTCCCGAGGCCCCCCCTTCGACAACTCCCTGTGCCTCTCGAGGATAAGGGGGGCCCGGAGGTGCAGTGGGCTGGGGACGCGAGGCCGGGGTGCCAGGGAGCCTGCGCTTCCAAGGGCTTGCGAGGCGGACGGGGTGGGGGGGAGGCGCGGCACTGTCTGTGCCGGGTCCCACCGCCTGGAAAGTGACTGACTGTCCCAGCTCAGGGAACTCTGCCGCCTCCCCTTTCCTCCCCCCCAACCCCCATTTAGTGTCTCAGGGCTCTACCCCACGTGACGTCACGACTGGGGGTGTGGAGGCGCGTATACGTCCCGAGGCCACCGCGTCCGTCCTCTCGCGACTGGGGGTGGGAGCCACTGTACTGAGGGCGGGGAAGGAGAGGTTCTGAGGTCCGTGCGCGTGTGCTCAGGGAGATGCATGTGCATGGGGCGCGGGTTAGTGTGGGGAAGGTGTTACTGCAAGTGTGTGTGCCTGGTAGAGACGCAGCTGCCGCGGAGTGCCCAACCCCACTCCAACACACACACCTGCAGAGGCTGCTGGGGAGGGCTGGCCCTTCTGCTGGCCTCCTCCACCTAAGGAGGTACTGCCTCTCCGTCTGCCTAGCATGTAAGGCAGGGTCGGAGTCCTGCAAAGGAGTTTGGTAGCCTCTGGCTCTTTCTTTTGCTAAGTGACCTTAAACAGGTGCCTCCTGCTCATTGAGACACCCTGTGCCCTGTGTGAAATAAGGTTAACGAGGTCCACCTCATCTGGTCAGTGAGCCAATGAAGGCAAAAGCATCACCTCAGACCTCTAGTAAATGCTTGTTTGGAAGTGGAGCACCTTGGTGTGGTACACCCTGGGAGGGGGATTAGAGAACCTTTTAATCCTGGAAGAGGTCATCTTAATGAACCCCCTTTTATTTAACAAGAAACTCTCCCTGAGGCTCAGAGAGGGTTATATCTTTCTTAAAGTCACACAGCAAATTAGTGGAAGAACTGTAATCAAATCCAGTTTTCCCGACTCCCAGTACAGCCAGGGCTGCTTGCTTGTGCCTGAGGATGCTCTGAGTCTTACCCTGGCCCCACCTGCACATGGTCCTCCAGGAGTGCCCCAACACTGGCCTCCTAGCTCAGACCTACTCCTTTCTGGGATCCTTTAGTGTCCACACATCCCAGGTAAACACTGGGCCCCTCCTCAATGTGGGGCAAGTAAGCTAGGTCCAGGCCAAGGCCTGAGAGTCAAAGGGTAGAAAGAAAATGCTCGCTTTCTGTGTCTAGTTCTAACCTGGCCCTGATAGTGAATCCTACTCTTAATGTGGCCTCAGCATCCTCCTCTGTAAAATGGGCACAAGCCTCCCTCTCGACACCCACACATCCCTCCCACCCCAGGGCCCCCTTTCTCTGAAGAGAGCCCCTTCTGGCTTAGGGACAGAACTGTAATGGAGCCTCTGGGCTCAGAGACAAAAGGGGCCCATTCCTGGAATTGCCCATCCCTGGGGAATTGGAGGAGAGGGGTGGGGCCTTCCTTGTCCCCAGACTGTCAGGTGGTGGGGGCAGCCTGAACAACAGCAGGCTGACGGCATCTTCCCCCTCCTTTCCCCCATCTCTGCCGGCAGCTACCGCAGCTGTCAGGAATTAAGGGCTTGAGGCTGCTGGGGGTGGGGGTGGGGCAGTGGGGGAGAGCAGTCTGGCTGGACAGCAGGAAAACAGCCGGAGGCAGGAAGCAGACTGCCTCAGCCAGAGCCTTGTTTGACCCCAGCTGCCCCCTGCCCTCCCTACTCTTCCCAATCATGCTGCAGAGGAAGGGATGTGAGTAGGGAAGGGCATGGGTAGGGACAAGGTAAGACCAGACTCAGCATAGGACAGAGGCAAGAGCCCAGAACAAGAAAGGGTACCAGCAGGCTGGAGAGCCATGTTCTCATCGGCTGTTGGGAAAACTGAGGCCTAGAAAGTATTCGGAACAGGCCAAATATGACACAGAGAGGGGTTCATAATCCAGTCGCAGACCTCCTTGCTCCCTGTCCAGTGCTCACACTAGCAATTCCCACGCTTAAGGCATCATATGTATTCCCTGGAGGAAGCCATTGTGGGAAATAGTGATTCCAGACCCCACACAGCTGAATCATCCTTTCCAGGGAGAAGGCCTGGGATTCTGCATTTCTAACCAGCATCCCAAGTGATTTTGGTAGGACCCACCTTTGAGCAATGTGACTAATTTAGTTGAACAGCTGATATTTTTCCTTCCACCTCCTAACAAGGGAGGAGGGTCTCTTTGCCACCACACTCCACTTTTCATAAAACATAGAGGTGTAATGGAGACAGAAAAGACCTATTCTTTGAAAACCCAGGAGGCAAATAATGATACCCAAGGCTTGCACTCAAGCATACTTCTGGCTCGATGTCATGAGGGTCTAGGAGTGCCCAAGTCTGGGGCACTTCTCCTTAGTCCAGAGAGTGGAGGGTATATATATGCTCAGAGCCTGGGCATGTATATGGATAAGGCCCAGACAAAGTGTCTGCAGCTAGGGCCTCAGCCCCATATGACCCACACTATGGCCAAGCCCCTATCAGCAGTCTCCAGAACCCGCCCTGGCCCTGCCCCTGCCCTGGCCCTTAGCCCAGCCCCAACCCCCGCAGCCACAGCCCAAGACCACAATTATAGGGGCCACTGGGGTGGGGGAGCACGGGGGATGAAAGGCGGCTTGGAGAATGGTTCCAGCTGTGGCAGCTCTGGAAGAGGTTGCAAGGAAGGAGGGCCAAAGGAGGCACCAGGGTGGGAACAGGTGGGACCCTCATAGCCCCAGCCTAGCCCAGGCTAGCCTTGGCTCAGTCCTGATGCTCAGCTGAAGTCTGTATTGGTGAAGAAGAGAGAGAAAGAGCCCCAGCCCAATGGGGGGCCCTTTCCCCTGTTATCTAGGTCTTAGGGATCACCTCCCTACCCAGCAAGGTAAGGAGGAACAGCCTGATGCTTCATCCCCCAAACTCCTAATATGTTTGGTTATTGTAGGGAAAGGGAAATGTTTCCTGAGTCCTTGGCCTCAGGCTGATCTAGCCTTCTACCCAGCCTCCTCACCCATCTGCTTGCCTTCCTCCTGTTCCTGATGTGGTCACACACATCTGGGGTGCTTCTGTGCTCTTTTCCCCTATTTCCCCTGTTCCACATGTTCCCCACTACCCAGCCAGCAGGGGACCTTGATGGCTTAGACTGCCTGGGGCTAAGCAGCTGGGTGAGCAAGGGGGGAGGCCAGTGATGGGGGCACTCTGAGCTCTGCCTCCAGCCCCTTTCCAAGGCAGCACTATGAGAGCACAGGGCTGTCTCTGAGCTCAAAGAGGACAAAGCTAATGGTCCCAGTGGTGCCTGCTGGACCACAGCATAGAAAGCAGTTCCCAGACTCCTTCCAGGCTCGATCACAAGAGATGGGCGATGACTACATGACTAACAGTTGAAAAACTGAAGTGCACTCTCACAATGTATGAAAATCAGGCACCCATATTTCATGATAGGAAGATTGAAGCTCAAACAGGTTAACTGACTTGACCAAAGTCAGGTATTTTTCACTGTACCATACTACTTCCTCTGAATTCCTTCTACCTTCCTTAGGATTATGTCAGTTCATGCGGCTTCTCCAGTTTCCCTCTGTGGCATCATGGAGGAAGATATCCAGCATCACTCACCCCATCTACTTCTTCTTCTTCTTTTTTTTTTTTATTAAGACAGGCTGGGCCCCATAGTTCAGTGGTTAGGGCGCCAGCCACATGCTCTGGGGCTGCTAAACAACAACAAGAAAAAAAAAAATAGGGAGGTGTCCGTAGTCCCAGCTACTAGGGAGGCTGAGGCAAGAGAATCACTTGAACCCAAGAGTTTGAAGTTGCTATGAGCTATGACGCACAGTACTCTAGTGAGGGTAACAAAGTGAGACACTATCTCAATTAAAAAAAGAGAGAGTCTCACTTTGTCGCCCTCAGTAGAGTGCCACTGTGTCATAGCTCACATCAACCTCAAACTCTTGGGCTCAAATGATCCTCTTGCCTCAGCCTCCCAAGTAGCTAAAACTACAGGCACCTGCCACAACGCCTGGCTATTTTTTTTTTTTTTTTTTTTAGAAACGGGGTCTTGCTCTTGCTCAGACTGGTCTCTAACTCCTGAGCTCAAGCAATTCACCCGACTCAGGCTCCCAGAGTGCTAGGATTACAGGCGTGAGCTACCGTGCCCGGCTACACCCACCCCATCACTGTAGGGCCTGACAGTGGTAGAGACAGTATGTCCCGGTACTACATCAGGGCCAGCTCAGATGTCCCAGGCAGTTTCAAACCAACCCTAGCAGCTTAATCCAAGCGACCCACGGGTCTCCTTGCTTCCTTCCAGTCCTACGCTCTCCTACCCACTGCTCTCTTGAGTTCCCCAGGTGTCCGGCGGGTTGTCACTCCCTGTTAATAAGGAAGCTGGGCTCTGCGTGCCCCCTGGTGGTCTCTTTGAGAAAAGCAGGATTTGATTTCTTTTTTTTTAAAGGTAAGCACAGAGCTTTGGGGAAGGCAGAGTTGTGATTATAAACCCGGCCTTCAGAGAGCTTCATTTCTCTTTGGGTAGCCCAAAATGTAGTTCCATTTTCCCCTTGTTAGCATAATATCCTTTGGTCAAGAGATTCTGAATCCATATTCTTCATGACTTCCCCAAGGCTGAAGCATTTGACCTGAGGGAGCCAGGAAGAGGCAGGAAGGAAAACCAAAATGCCCCATTTTTCCTACTGAAGCCTGACATTGTGAGACATTGTTGGGGAAGGACAAATGTACTGGACACCATGGTTTAGTTCATCTAAGACAGTGGTTCTCAACCTTCTTAATGTTGCGGCCCTTAATACAGTTCCTGTGGGTCAAGACCCACAGGCTAACCTAAAATGAGTTCCCCTTCCTTTCATTTGGAGAACTCTACTGTCCTCACTGCTCCCCACTGTTCTAGGAGGGCTACCAACCCCAGTCATGGTAATACATCCCCCTGGACACCATTATTGGTTCAGGGTTGGGAAAATTACAAAGCCTAAGTAATCAGCATCTTCCTTGGGCCTTGTGTTGGAGATAACTGGGAAGGTCACTCTTCTTTTTTGAATCACCAGCTCTAAGAATGGAGGCATAGAGCTGTGGTGAGGAGAAAGCCTCCTGAGGAGAGATGAGGACAGTATGCAAAGAGAGGTAGAAATAAGCAGTAACAATAGACATAAGGGGAATGAGGTAAGGATACTGTGGTGCTTTCAGCTGTACCTAAATTCAGATTTTACCCCTAGACTTCCCAGGTATGAGAGCCGTTGATTAATTCCCTTTGGCCTCTACTAAATTTTGGGCATCTTCATTTACAATCAGGGCCTGCGCAATACCTGCAAAGTATCATCTCTCCCTACTCATTTTCATAGTAACTACCAATTGTTAAACATAAATTCGACACAAATTATTATGTGTCAAATGCTATGTTAAGTGCTTGCATATCTCAAAAAAAATCCTTCCAACAATCTTATTAGAGGGTGGGATGGATTACAGTGGCTGCAAATTCTTCGCCACTCCTTCCATTAAGAGGTGTAAGTTATTTCCCCTCCTTTTGAATTTTGGCTGGATCTGTGACCGATTTCAACCAACAATTATAGCAATGCTTTATAACTTCCAATACTGGACCCTAAGAGGTTTAGGTTTGTAGCTTCTGCCTTCAACTTGGTATACTCTGACTTCTGAAAGTCAGTCTTATGTAAGAAGTCCAATTGCCCTAAGGCCATCATGCTATGAGGAAGCCCAAGCTAGACCCACAGACAAAACTGAGATCACTGGAGAGCTCTGAGGTTCTAGAAACATGCATTATGTCTCTGGCAGAATGCAGCCAAGTAGGTGACTCCAGACATGGAGCAGAGCCATCCAGCCTAGTTCTGACAAATCATAGCCAAAAGAATCCTGAGAAATAATTTCTTTGGGGTTGTTAAGCAGCAATGGATAATTGAAACAGGCTGCTATTCCCATGTATAGGCAAAAAAAAAAAAAATGAGACTAAGTTGGCCTATGTTATAAACATCTAGACAGCAGCACCAGCTTCAAACTCAGGGTGCCTGAATCCAAAGGTCATGCTTTGTCCTACACACCATGATGGGGAAGTCACTCCCCATTGCAGGAGGAAAGCTGGGGGCTCTGAATTCCAGGAGTTGGACTATGCTTTCCCCTTCTCTCCAGAGGAAGATGGGAGCATAAGCTTCAGCTCTGGAAAATCCAGAATTGCTTCTATGTCCCTTCACCTTCACCTTTACCATCAGCTTCCTGAGAAGAACCAGAGGAAGGAAATATGAGGTTAGGTGTCAAGAGAAACCTAACAACAAACTTGCTTCCTCTCCCATTAAGTGTGATTAGAATGCTGTTCTGAGCATTCTTTTCAATGTTAATGGCAGTGAAGCTAGTTTTTATGGTAACAAAATCTGATGGTGTTAATAACATATTTCCATCACATTATACAGTTTATAAAGTGCTTTAATCCTATGGGCTTGCATGGGCTTAAAATTCTACCCTTGAATTCCCCAGGAGTTACAGAAACAGACATAATCCCCTAAAAATTAAGACAAGGGTTAACCCCAGAACTGAACACATCAGAGGCTTCTTTCCCCTTTTCCTAGACCCTCCTTTTCACTCTATCCCTTTAATAAAAAAGAGTTGCTAGTTCTTCCCAACTTGCAGGTCCAGGCCCTAGTAGATGTGTGACAAAAGTGACCAAGAAGAGTGCCAAGGGAGGGTTTCCAGGACAACCCAACCCAGTTGGAAAGGGACAGGATAGGGACCCAAGCTGATGACCCTGAGATTCAAGTTCCATCAAAGCCACCTTTCTTTACACATTGCTTCCAGAGCCTGGCCCACAGGAGATCAGCCTCCTCTCAAACTGTGGGTCCAGTCCTACTGGTTTAAATACTTTTATTGACACTAAATTCACCCACCCATCGCAGAGCTGGCAGTTCTGAGGAGCCTCACATCCAGAGGCCTAGAGACTGACTTTTTCTTTTTCCACCTGGGGGCCAAGGACAAGGACAACCGGTATAATCTCCCTCAGAAATTCCCCAGCGCCTTTCAGGGGCTGCCAGGCGCCCTTGGCCTTCGCAGGCAGCCATACGTCTCAAGCACCCAAGAGGCCTGGGAGATGGGCTTTGTCAGGGAGAGGCCGGGCTGGGCAGCGCCCCCTGCCGGAGCCCTGAGGTCCCGCAGTTAATTTAGAGGCTAGGCGACCAGTCAGAGGCAGAGGCTGAGTTCCTTGCGCACGCGGCAGCGGTGGCACTGCACTACGCAGCACCAGTGGAAGCGACACAGACAGTTCTCCTCGAGCTGCACGCTCTCCTGGCGGTGTCCACGGCCGCAGCACAGCAGGTCGCAGCCGCTGAGGTCCGGGGCACTGCTATTGCAGGCGCGGCCGCGCGTGCCGGGCGAGCCGGTGCGCCGGTTGGGGGCGCAGAAGTCCGGTGAGTCGGCAGCGTAGAGGAGATCGGCTCGGCCGGGTGGCTTGAGCGTGCGAACCGCGGGCAGCAGAGCCTTGCCATCGTTGGTGCCCATGACGCGTGAGGCGCCGTGGAAGCGCTCCAGCAGGCGCGCGCCCACTTCACGGAACGGGGGCAGCTTCTGCCAGCAGGTGCGCAACGCACAGGAGCCCGACAGTCCGTGGCACTTGCACTCGGTGCGCGTATGGCTACGCACGGCCTGCAGGGAGCAGAGGGATACGTGGATGCGGACAGAGGAGAGGCAGAAAATAAGATTGGGGATAAGGTGTACAAAAGAGAGGAAAATACAGACAAAAAAACGCAAGGTGGGGAGCAGGCATCAAGGAAGTGACAATTCAGAAGGGAGGAGGAGGAAGGAAGAGCGAAAGATAAGGATGGAGGAGTAAGAGAAGTGGGGCGTGGGAGGGCAGTATGTAGCACCAGAGATTCCAGGATCCAAAGCAGGGAGTAGGGGAGAAAGCAGAATGGACAGCAAGGGTGAGATTCTGCAGGAGGGGGAGAGGTGGCAGCTGTGAAGCCTAGCCCTCCTGCCAGCCTGGCCCCCTCATTCCTGCCCCTCAAGGCCTCGGGCATGGCTGAGCAGAGACTCAGAGCCAGCGCCTGGACTGGGCGTCCGTCTTCACCCCTCCCCAACTTTCCCCAACAGGTATGTGGGCCTGTCTGGACATTCCTCTTCAGTAACCCCTCCTCATGCCTCAGGCCCCAAACCCTTGAGGACACAGGGTGTGTGTGGTGGTGCCCCTGGAGGACCCTAGAACTAAGGCATTGTGTGCAAGAGACCCCACTGGGAATGCACTACAGAGAAGGGATCCAGAAGTCCTCCCCCTTATTTGCTGTTTATCTCAAGCTGCGGTCTAAGATTCACAACCCTACTAGAGATTTATGGGTTAGATGACCCAGGAAAATCATCTCTGGAAGGTTAGAGCCTTCTTAGAGGGCCAACTTGACCTACAGGCATGTGCCCTCCTCCCACTCCCTGACATCTCCCCTACTCTCTTCCTGGAACCTGAGATGCTTCTTGCCCCTAAGCAAGAGCTCCTGGGGCCCTCCTAATGGCAGAGAAGAGGAACCTTAGCTCTAGGCAGGTGAGACCTGGTGAGGGGCAGCTAGTTGGCAAGTGCATCAGTTACAGTTGTGCTGGCCTCTGCCTGACCCTCTCCCACCTCCACTAGGATTGGCTTTTGGTCCTGCACTCCCTTTCAAGCCCATTATCCTTCAGGGCTGTTCTAGCGCTTTCTAGACTTCCCTTACTCTCTCCTGGCTTCCATACCTCCAGGCCCAGACCTTTGTCCCAACTTCTCTCCACATTCTTGTGTTTTTCATCCACATTCTTGCCTCCCCCTTCCCCTGCCTCAGCACCGCTAGCTTTGCTTCACTTGTCCTGTCTCAGAGCTATGGCCTCCCTGCCTTGGGTACCTACAGGCACTCAGTTTCCTGGGTGTTCTCTCCCCACTCTGCTCACTGTACCACCCAGCATCAAGCCTTCCCAAACACCCACCTTGCCCCTTTTCTAGGCTGTGCACTTCACCTTCCCACACATCCATCCATGCTCCCAACCAATCTTCCCTGCCCCTCAACCCCTGCTCACTCCCACACACATTAACACACCCCTACACCTACACACCCTCACTAACAACGCACACTGCCACAGACACGTCCCTACACACTTCCAAGCACACTCTTACACTTTCCTGCCCATACTCACCAGCCGGCCCGCCTCATTGTTGTGCAGTTGTACCAACGCGCGGATGTCTCCGCGTCCTCTCTTGTGCTGTGCGTCCATGAAAAGTCTGGACTTCTCATCCCCGAAGTCCACGTCGTCGCCGCAGCCTCCCCATTCCCACGCGGCGCTGCCTTCTGGGGAGCTGGGGGTCCCGGAAGTCCCGGGAGGCCCTGGGGTGCCAGACAGGACAGAGGGCCGGGGCAGGGTCCGCCCGCGGGGCGCCTGGCAGCCACACTGCAGCAGCTCACCCATGGAACAGGCCTGCGTGACCGCGTGGCTAGCGCCCGCCGCCGTAATCGCAAACACAAAAGCTGTCTCCCGAATATCTGCGGATACAGGGAAGGGCAGTCAGCGGCAGGATTTTGGCTGCGGCGGACACCTGCGGTGGGCGGGGCGGGATGGCACCGCTGTTAGGGCCTGGGAGATAGAATCTTGAGCAGGGTGCAAGACCCCAGCGGAGAGGTGGGGTTCAGGTAGCTTCCCTAAACCAGCTCCCAGCTCCTCTCGTCCCCCAGTGAAGAGAAAGCAGGTCCACTCCTGTCACCTCCCCACACTGACCCTGCTGCAGGATTCGGCCAAAAGCTTTGCTGTGGCTGGAGCAGTTCCAGCGGCGGAATCTGAACTGGAACTGGCACTCTCGCACTCCGAGCCGCGCACCCCGGGCTAGTTCTGCCACTACTTCTGGCTCAGCCTGGCACAACTCAGCCTGCCGCCCAGCCAGCCGCCGTGCCTTCCTGCAGATGCTGGTAGGGTCCATGACCAAGGGGCTGCCCACAGCCCTGGGGAGCAGAGAACATCAGGTTAGGGATGCGACCCTCCCCAAATAAAGGATTTAGGGTGGCGGGGAGGAAGGCCCATCCCACTCAACCCACAGCAAAGAGCTGTGATATGTCTCACCACTCTATCCCCAACTAAGCTTGAGATGCCTGTGTGGTTCTCTTACCATTCCGACTGTGTCCCCTCTTAACAAGATTCTAGACTGAATCTTGAAAATTGCTATAGAGCAAGGAATCAGTCTTATCCTTCTGTGCACTTCTTCTTCTTCTTTTTTTTTTTTTTTTTTTTTTTGAGACGGAGCCTCAAGCTATCCCCCTGGGTAGAGTGCCATGGCATCACAGCTCATAGCAACCTCCAGCTCCTGGGCTCAAGCGAGTCTCCTGCCTCCGCCTCCCAAGTATGGGATCATAGGCGCCTGCCAC
>CAUYQV010027477.1:0-10188 GCA_963574575.1 Galagoides demidoff | reverse complement strand
TGGCATCACAGCTCACAGCAACCTCCAACTCCTGGGCTCAAGCGAGTCTCCTGCCTCAGCCTCTCAAGTAGCTGGGACCACAGGCGCCCGCCACAACGCCTGGCTATTTTTTGGTTGCAGCCATCATTGTTGTTTGGTGGGCCCGGGCTGGATTCGAACCCGCCACCTTGGGTGTACATGGCTGGTGCCTTAGCCACTTGAGCCACTCCAACTATTTTTGTTGCAGTTTGGCCAGGCTGGGTTCGAACCCACCACCTTCAGCATATGGGGCTGGTGCCATACTCACTGAGCTATAGGTGCTGCCCACATCAGTATATTCTTAATGCCTATATATTGTGTTATTCCTCTGATGCTTTTGCACTATCCCCTTAGGGGATGGCCAGGCTTAGAATAGTGTTTCTGCCTATGTACATATATTGCTGTATTTTTCCTCCTTTAGTAAAGATAGATTAGAAGGGGGGAAAGAAAGATATCATATTCTTGAAAGCATCTTGATTTATTAGTATGATTTAATGTTGAGGTTGCACAAAATATTCGATAAAGAAACAGTAGTTAAAAGCCAGGGTGTTGAAAGAAAAGAATTCATATGTGCAGTTTATGGTTGGATGACCTGGCAGTCACTTGTGCAGATGCCCTCACACAATTCCTGCTCTGTGGAAGGTTTGTACAAATAATAATGTTGGCTGATGATGATGACTGTCATCTGCAGACCAAGAAGTTTTATGAAAATAACAAATCAGAAAGTAGTTACCTTATTTCAGGGCATTTCATTTTTTTTTTAAGTAGAATATTATAAATTCTTTTTTTTTTGGAGATAGTCTTACTATGTCACCCTCAGTAGAGTGCTAAGGCATCATAGCTCAAGGCAACCTCAAACTCTTGGGCTTAAGTGATTCTCTCGCCTCAGCTTCCCAAGTAGCTGGGACTACAGGCACCCGTTACAGCACCCAACTATTTTTGTTGTTGTTGTTGTTGTTGTTGTTGCAGTTGTCATTATTTAGCAGTCCCTGGCTGGGTTCAAACCTGCCAGCCCCAGTGTTTATGGCCAGCACCCTAACCAAGGAGCTATGGGCACCGAGCCTTTATTAACATTTTTATTGTTGCTGTTTATGTCATAATATGATACCTCAGGATGAACCACAAATGTAGCAATACTTAAGAGAAATGAGGCTCTTTGTTTTTTCATTTCTTTACATGATAACTGTTTAAATTAGCTTAAACCTCAGAGAAGATATTTCTTCATGTTACATTTAAAGATTCCACTGTGTTTATGCATTTTGGGGAGGAAAGGAGACTGATCCAAAAACAGATTTAGACCCACTGTATCAGATTATTGGCAGATAGTTACTAAGTATTGAGGGAGCTAAACCAAAACCCAGTTTTTCCAAATATTTCTTTCTTTCTTTTTTTTTTTTTTTTTTTGAGACAGAGCCTCAAGCTGTCCCCCTGGGTAGAGTGCTATGGCATCACAGCTCACAGCAACCTCCAACTCCTGGGCTCAAGCGAGTCTCCTGCTTCAGCCTCCCAAGTAGCTGGGACCACAGGCGCCCGCTGGCTATTTTTTAAATATCATTGTTGTTTGGCAGGACCCGGCTGGATTTGAACCTGGCGCCTTAGCCACTTGAGCCACAGGCACCGAGCTCCAAATATTTCTACAAATAATATATGCAAGTTCTGACAGTTAAGTTTACAAATGTGTCCTCAGAAAAGTGCTACATACCCCATTGCTGAATGTGGTCACCTTCAAAGTGCTCCTTGGGAAGCTATGCACCAGAGCGAATACCTACCTAGTCCACTTCAAAGCAGTTTTTGGAATGACCATCAGAGCTGTCTTCATGTGGCACACAAAAACGCGCAAAGATAATAAAGGATGCCAGTCAGTAAGAGACAGATACAGCTGTGAGACACTGATAAATACCAAGGTAATGAAATCTTAGAGTTGTTTGTATGGTCTACAGTATAAACATACAATGGCAAGTTCAAGAACTTAATTGTACAATGACACAGCTCAGATGTTCATTCCAGAAAAGGAGTTCCAAAATTGCGTTAAAGTGTGGACTAGGCCCTGGTGTTGGTGTCTAGCTTCCAAAGGGAAGTACTTCAGAGGTGACCATAGTCAGCAGTGAGGTATACAGCGCTTTTTCTAGGATGAGTTTATGAATTTAAATGTCAGACCTTGTATTTGTGTAGTACTTTTCAATTTTCAAAGCTGTTTCACATCCATTATCTCATTAGTTCTTCAGAACTAGCCTACTATGGCAGATATACCCGTAAGACATACCGTGCTAAACCAAGCTCTTGAGTCGATGGGATTTCTTTTTTTTTTTAATGAACACATTTATTACATGAACTAAGACAAGAGACAAGAATTATTTGTCTTTCTGGGCCTTGATTTTCCCCAGATAAAACTCCAGCTCCTTGTTTTCTAACACATTAGCCGTCCGCTTAGCTATACTGCAGTGGTCTTGATACAGTGCACGCAAGAAGCTTGCCCTATTAGAACTGCTCCTCCAAAAGACTGCTTACTTTGGCATTTTTTTCCCTTTCATCATACTTCTTCTGAATTTTTTGAATTGTTTTTTGTTTATAATCTCTTCTTCAAGAGTCAGCTTGGTTCCTTTCTTGCAGCCTAGGGGCAGTGCATAGTGGGACTTATACCACTGTCAGTATGGCTTGCTGTCAATAAGTACGATGCAGTTCTTCACCAAGGTCAAGAGAAGTTCCTCACGTCCAGCCTTAGGGCATGGTATTTCGTGTTACCTCCCCAAACACGGATGGTGGGGCCTAATCTTAGTGTTGACAATGGGGCATCCCAACTCATCCCTACTCTTATGGTAGGGCTTTCTCTTGCCTCCGCTTTTGTAGCACTTGTGCCACTTGTCCCAAGAGATGTTCATTGCTCGGTGCTGGCCAAAAAGCAAGTGGATGGGATTTTAACATTCTAGAATTAGGAAGAAGACTATACAGATTATGAGTAGAGGCAGGAAATAGGAAAAGGAAGAACCTGAGAGGAATAGTGAGTAACAAACTGACTGTCATGGAATTTGGATTTGGTTAGGTAAAGGGAAAGTTGAAAAGAAGATTGGGTGCCATCATTAGAAAGCTTCATACCTGCCAACTCCCAAGTAGTTACGGTAGTAGTCCTGATTTGTTGTTCCTAATGTTATCTTCCATTATTTTCTACACCAGATCAATATGGCTTATCTATTAACCTTTTCTCAAGCTTGCTTCTCACGTCCAGGGTCCATTCCTATGGCCACAACATTTAGCCCTCTCCTATGAGAATAGTGCCCATCCTTCAAATCCCAGGGCAGATCTCATCTGGAAGACCACCCTAACTCTCTTTGTGGCCCAAACATAATACTCTCTGATTTTTATTACCTAGCTCAATTATAAATTTAAGGGGGGAACAAGAAAAGATTTGGCATATTTTCTAATGCTTAATCATTAGGCCTTGAACCTAGTAGAAAATACTTACTGGTGAAGTCTCTAAGTATAAATTTGGTTTGGTTCTCTTTGTGCTTACTACATAATAACAATTACTTTATCTATAGTACTAGCATTGTACTAATTTATGAGAGATAAAAATTATAGGAGACACAATCTCAGCCATTGGTTCTTGAGACATTTGCAGTCTTGAATGGTTTTCTTGGCAGTTAGGTGGTAAAATACTTGAGTTTGTCAAAAGATTTGGGTATCGAGTTATGAAAAGAGCTTTCAAGTTCTTAGCCTAAAAGGAATGAAAGTAAAAATTAAATGATGATGGTGTCAGCTACAAGTTGTAGACTAACTTCCCAACAACCTCTTTGGTGTAATTAACATTAATTATCATTTTAAATTTTACTTTTATTTCATAGGAATGTCACTCATTGAATTAAAGTTGTCCTATAATAATGGACATTGATTTAAATTAAGATAATTGGTTCATTTTTTAAAACCATAGAATTGTATAACTGGAACAGACCTTACTCACAGTATCTAGTCCCTTTTTTCAGATGAGGAAGAGGACCATAGAGTGGTTAATTGAACTTTGTCTAAATTGGTCTGATTATTTAGAGAAAAAACAAACTATAACACAGGCTTTAGACTTCATGGTTTCATCTTATATAACTTACTATTCTTCTCAGTCTGGATAAACTGAAAGCATATATGCTATTACTGTATTTTCAGTTATTTGCTTATATGTTTTTTTTGTATTATTCCTGGAAAACATTCAAAATCTTTTCTCCAGCCAGGCATGATAGTTTATGCATAAAGTGACTTCCCTAACGCTAACTAATTAGCAAAGCTAGAACTAGCACCTTGATCTTCCATTTTTAGTACATTGTTTTTTTTCCTGACATCATACTATTTTTCTTTTTTTTTTTTTTGAGACGGAGCCTCAAGCTATCCCCCTGGGTAGAGTGCCATGGCATCACAGCTCATAGCAACCTCCAACTCCTGGGCTCAAGCGAGTCTCCTGCCTCCACCTGCCAAGTAGCTGGGACCACAGGCGCCCGCCACAACACCCGGCCATTTTTTGGTTGCAGCCATCATTGTTGTTTGGCGGGACCGGGCTGGGGATTCGAACCGGCCACCTTAGGTGTACGTGGCTGGCGCCTTAGCCGATTGAGCTACAGGCACGGAGCCCTTACCATACTTTTAATTTATGATGGGTTTATCAGGATGCAACCCCAATGAAAGTCAAGAAGTATCTGTAGCTGTGAGGCAAGTACCATACAACCAAGCAACTGCATTCTAGTGTGATCTTACAGTTACACAAACATCTGCACACAAATGTTCACAGTAGCTGCATTCAACAGGCAGAAACTGGAAATGCTCAGATGACCTTTCAAGGGTGAATGCTCCACAGACTGTGGCACGTCCACCACCTGGAGCATCACTCGGCAATGAAAAGGATGAATTATTGCTATACACAATGCCTCAGTCTGTTCTGGTTGCTATAACAAAATACCTCAGATTGGGGAATTTATAAACAATAGAAATCAATTGCTCACAGTTCTGGAGATTGAGACGTCCAAGATCAAGGTGACAGCAGATGTGGTGTCTGGTGAGCACTGCCTGCTTCACAGATGGGGCCTTGTGGCTGTGTCCTCACAGGGTGAAGGGGAAGGGTGTCCCTTCAACCTCTTTCATAAGGGCACTAATCCCACCCAGAAAGGCAGAGTCCTCCTGATTCCATCACTTGCTAATGGCCCTGTCTCTAACACAATTACATTGGGTATGGGAGTCCAGCACATAAATTTGGGGAATACCAACATTCAGATCACAGCAACCTGGATGCATCTCCAGAGAGAGATGCTGACTGCAAAAACTTATCCTCAAAGGGTGCCAACTGCTTGATTCCATTTACAGAGCATTCTTGTGATGACAGAAGTATAAAGGTGGAGTACAGACTAGCAGGTGCCAGAGGTGGGAGGAACGGACAGTGTTACAGGGAACACAAGGAGGAAACTTGGGGCATTTGTGGTAGTGGGTCCACACACCTGCACAGGTGATATTACTGTGTACAACTATATAGGCACACACAGAAGTGTGCAAATAAATGGGTGCATGGTATCAACGTGAACGTGGTTATCATGATATGGCCCTGCAGTTTTGTAAGATGTTACCACTGGAGAAAACAGGGTGCAAGGTACTCTGGGTCTCTCTATGTGTTATTACCTACGACACATGTGAATCCACAGTTATCTCAAAAATAAAGGGTTTAATTTAAAAACAGTAATGATTTAATGTTAAGTGAAAAAGGAAGACCACAAAACTGTATGTATATGATTAGTACTATTTTAAGACCTCAGAATTTACATCTACTATCTACTAAAGCAAAATAACTGCCTGCCTTATGTCCCAGCAATTCCACTTCTAAATATAGCCCCAGGAGAAACAGGTGCATGTGATTACCAGAAAATGTGTACAAGAAGGTTTAAGGGAAGCTTTAAATAGCCGGGAGAGGGCAACAATCCAAATGGCCGACAATCGTCTAATTAATAGATTGTGTTCTGTTTATACACTGGAATCCCCTTAACATGGCAATAAGAAAAGACCAACTAGTGCTGTACCCACCCTGATGAATCTTCCTTCCTTGATGTCACATTAAGCTAAAGAAGTCAGATGCTGAATGTAAAATTGTGTCGACTGAGGTGGTTCCTCAAAAAATTAAAAATAGAAGCCGGGAGTGGTGGCTCATGCCTGTCATCCTAGCTCTCTGGGAGGCTGAGGTGGGTGGATTGCCTGAGGTCACAGGTTCAAGACTAGCCTGGGCAAGAGCAAGACCCTGTCTCTAAAAAAACCCAAAAAAATAGCCGGTCGTTGTGATGGGCACCTGTAATCCCAGCTACTCGGAAGGCTAAGGCAAGACACTCGCTTAAGCCCAGGAGTTTGAGGTTGCTGTCAGCTGTGACGCCACCACACTCTACCAAGGGTGACAAAGCGAGACTCTGTCTCAAAAAAAAAAATTTTTTTTTAAATAGACTTACCATATGATCTAACAATTCCACCTCTGGGCATATACCCAAAAGGACTGAAAACAGAGTCTCAGGGAGATATTTGTACACACATGTTCATTGCAGTATTATTAATGATTCTAAAATTTGCATGGAAACTGCCCAAGTATCCATCAACAGATGAGTGGATAAGCAAAATGTGGGATATCTGTACAATGAAATATTATTCAGCCTTTAAAAGGAAGAAAATGTGGGCACTTGCTAGAAGATGGATGAACCTTGATAACATTATGCTAAGTGAAACAAGCCAGACACAAAAAGACAAACACTGTATGATCTCACTCATGGGGGGAACTAGAATAGCCACAGTCATAGAGGTAGAAAGTAGAGTAGTGGTTACCAGGGGCTGGGGGAGTGGGGAACAGGGAGTTAGTGTTTAATGCATATAGAGCTTAGTTTTATAAGGTGAAGAGGGTTAGTGGTAATGATTGTACAACATTATGAATATGTTTAATAATACTGAATTCTACACTTAAAAATGGTTAAGATAGTAAATTTTATGTGTATTTTAGCACAACAAATTAGAAAAAGAGAAGCCAATCACAAAAACCATATATAACCATGTAACAACCATATATGGATCATTTATATGAAGTTCGAGAACAGGTGAAACTACACTATGACAATGAAGTCAGCATAGTGGTAACTTCAGAGAGTAGGGGTGTTGCCTGGGAAAGGGCCTGAGGGTGCCCTGGGCAGGGGGCACGGGTTATGTTCTCTGTCCTGACAGAGGTGCCGTGTACATGGGTGTGTACATTTGTAAAACTGCATCAGCAATGACACACTCCAGATTTGTGCACTCTGCTGTGTGTACATTATACCTAAATAAACATTTTAAAATAAGAAAAGTAACCCACCTATGCATAGATTAAAGAGCAGAAGGAAAGGCAACAGCATATTGGTGGGGCCTTTCTAGCATGTTTGGGTTCAGGCATATTTTCCTCTTCTGCAAATGTTTAAATTTACTCTAAAATGAGGATATACTACACAATAGGAAGTTTATAGCAGCTATAAACTTTTTTTAAAGGAAAAAAATTCAGTATAGTCCTTGAGGTCTTCTGAAAAGAATGACCCTTTGGGAACTATTTCTTCCTCCCTCCATCCCACATGCCTCTGTGGGGCCTGCTTTTGTTACAGACACAGAGCTGACCGAGTGTCGGCCCCCACCTGTCCAAGGAGCTCAGAGAAAGCCTTGTCGTTGTCGAGGGTGGCAGACAGAGGTGGGTCACTCCCCTCTGCTGTTGTTAGTGTAGGAGCAAGACGACCGTGGAGGGGAATGCCCAGGTCCACTGTCCTAGCTAGGGCCACCATAACAAAGTACTACAGACTTGGCAGTTTAACCAACAGAAATTTATTTCTCATAGTCCTGGAGACTTGAAGTTGGAGACCAGTATCCGTTGGGTCCCAGTATCTGGTGAGGGCTCTCTTCTTGGCTTGCAGACAGCCACCTTCTCCCTGAGTCCTCACATGGCAGAGACAGAGAGCATGATCCCATGAGGACCCTACTCCTATCAGATCAACACCCAACCTCATGACCTCATTTAACCTTAATTACTTCCTTACTTCAAATACACTCCTATTGGGGGGTTTGGCTTCAGCATAAGAATTCCAAGATACAATTTGATCCACAGCAGCCACGTTCACAGTCCCACCTCCAGGACTGTATGAGGCCCTTCACAGAGCATGCCCTGTGCAGAACTTGCTGGATCACTGCATGGCCTGCCCAGCTTCATCGAGGCCCTGCCCAGATCCTGCCTAGCTGAAGGATCCAGAAGACAGCAACCACGGCTTCCACCCAGAGTTTGCTGAGTTGGCTTGGGAAATGTGCCTTACAAAGGAAATATGCAGTGGGGGTGCTGGGGGAGCCCCTGTCACCTACCTAAGGCTTGAGGGTCCACACTGGGCAGCCCAGGGTGGTAGGAAGAGCTGCTCCCCTCCAGCAAGAGTCCTGCACCAGGCCAGGCCTCTGTCCAGGCAGGGAGGAGGGAGGCCTTGGAAAGAAAGACCGGAGATAGACCACCCTGGAGCCAGCAGCAGGGCCCGCCTATTCCTAGGGGACTGACTGACCAGGGATAGGGATTAAGTGGCAAGTGTCAAGGACAGGCTGGGCACTGCAGGTGCCCTACGGAAGGGCACTTGTGCACGCTGGGATAAGAAATAAGGAAGGAGATTAAATGAGACTGAAAAGAGAAGGAAGAATAATAATGATCATGGCGGACACCTCTGTAGTTGTGCATGGGACCCACACTGGCCAAGGGTCTTCCACTCATCTCACAGGGACCCTGGAAGGTAGGGGTTTTGCTCTCCCTATTTCACAGATGAGAAATTGAGCACACAGAGAGTTTAATTCACTTGTGGACTGGAGCCCAGCAGCCAGAGTCCACACTGTCACCATCATCTAAGCAATGAGGAAGGAGAAAGCCAACTGGCGATAGACAAGGAAGAGGGGAGAGGAGGCCCGTCTTCACCCAGCAGCTACATCCTGAGTGCCTCTGGTCACTGCTGTGGGCTCTGGGGGGCACAGCCTGAGCGTGTCATGGACATGTGGCCGGTGCAGTCACACTGAGTCCTCCCTGTTCAGATGGGCCCCAGGCTTGGTTGAAGGCTCTACTGTCACCATCTTGAAATTCTTAATCATTTTGGAACAAGTGGCCCCATATTTCATTTTGCAAATCATGTAGCTAGTCCCGAGTGTGTGTGAAGCCAGCCCACCACCCCTCCTTCCACAGTGACCACATTCTGCAGGTTGTGCCTCCGGGTCAGAAGGAAGAGAGGAGGGCCCCGCCCCAGAAAAGGAGGTGAATGCTCCCTGATGTCAGGGGGAGGACTATGGAAAGGGCACAGCTTGTCCTTTAAGCTGGAAAGGCATAACTCAATTCTTTCTGCAATTTCATTACTAGAAAAAATTTATTGGTCCCAGGAGCCTTCTGCTCACAAAATTGAACTAAAAACCAAAGGACATTTGCCGTCTTCCCTGAGCTCTCGGCTGAGCCAGCCTCCCATAAATACTGACAAAGAGAAGAGAGCCTCACCCGGGCACCATCCTGCATCCACCTCCGGTGCCCCCGGTGCAGAGGGCAGGGTAAGGACTGGACTGAGACACCCATGGTCCCGGCCTCAGCCCCTCCAGCTCAGTTGACACCCCACCCACAGGCCCTCCCCAGGTAGGTAGGAACCAGCACCCCTGAGGTAGAACCAGGAAACCTTAACTACCGTGTCCAGGGTCACACAGTCACTTAGCAACAGGGACAGGATTCAACCCAGTTTCATCTGGCTCCCAAATTCATGCCCTGTTAATCCACACATTCCCTCTCTCAAGTGATTCATGCTAAAATACACTGGTTTTTTGTTTTGTTTTGTTCTCTTTTTGGTTTTGCTTTTTAGAGATAAGTTCTCACTCTGCAGCCCAGACTGGATTGCAGTGGTATCATCATAGTTCACTGTAGCCTTGAATTCCTGAGCTCAAGTGATCCTCCTATCTCAGCCTCCACAGTAGCTGGGACTACAGAGGCCCACCACCATGCCCAGATAATTTTTCTTTTTCTATTTTTTCTTAGAGATGGGGTCTTTTTTTTTTTTTTTTTTTTTGTGACAGAGCCTTAAGCTATCCCCCTGGGTAGAGTGCCATGGCATCACAGCTCATAGCAACCTCCAACTCCTGGGCTCAAGTGAGTCTCCTGCCTCC
>CAUYQV010027475.1:0-51072 GCA_963574575.1 Galagoides demidoff | reverse complement strand
GTAACCTTTGTGCTATAAATCCAATTCATCTGCAAAAATGAAAGCCAAATAGAATGGGATAGTATATAGAATCTCTCAGGCTGATGCTCTCTGCAACACACTCTGCTGATAATGAGCTGGGTTCTGGATGGGGGGCCCCGGGGAGCTGGCAGCAGACCTCATGTGTGTCCATTGGGCCCAGTTTGGGGCTTTGGAACCTGCCTGGCAAAGACTGAGGTGAAGGGTGAGAATTACCATCCATACTCTAGTGAAAATTATCATGGAGTGCTTAGATTTCACATCAAAATTAAAAGACAGAGGCCAAAAGCACTTCTATTTATGATCGGGTGGAAACTAGGGTATCGGCCCATTGTCTTGATGCTGAGCATTGGGGAGGTTATTAGAATAATAGTCACTAAGACACACCCCACCATGTTTGTGGCTGAGAAGCATATCATAATCCACACATCCCCGAAGCAAGCTTAGTACCCCTAATCTATACCCTGGTCCCCGACCTGTTTGTTTCTCAGCTACTTTGTCCCGATTAAACCTGTTCACTTCTTAAGACAGAAAGTGAACACAGGTATTTGTGAAATACGTTATATAAACCTCACTTAGTCTTATACATTGTAGGGAAAAGATTACCTTTTTTTTTTTTTTAAAAGCTTGCGGCCGATCTCCCTTGGGGCCACATGCAGAAAGCTCTTACTAATGAGATTGTCAGAATTTAAACTTGAGAGTATCATACCCCCAAAATGTAAATGTTCACACAGTTTCCAAAAGACTGAGCCCACCTGTCCCTACAAGTTGTGCCATGTTTTCATTTGAGAGTAAGTGTGATGCGCTTGAAATTTCTTCAGAGTTTGTGGCAATTGGCTAGATGGTTATAAAATTCAGCTATCCTTCAGAGTCACCTGCACTGATTCTATAATTCTGTGCTGTTCACCTACCCTTTTGTGAAGGTGACCCACAAACCTGCCTGTCTGTGAGTCCTAGTATACTATTGCTATTGGAATGGTCCGGTTGGAAAGGATTTGCACCTACAGTAAGACCACAGCAGTGAGGAGGGACAGACATGAAGAGTTAAGAGAACATTTGTGAGAACCTGATATCGGGCTGGACTGGGGATGAGATAGGAGTCCAGATTTCTGATGGGTCAACTACGTGGATTGTGCCAGTCTCCAAAGGGTCCTTTGGTGGAGCAACAGATTTAGGGAGATGTGATTGTTTAATTTTGTACGTGTAAGGTTTGAAGTGCCTAGGGAACATCCAAGCGGAGCTGTCCCACAGGCAAGTCACATCACTGCCTACGCTCCCACCCTGCTCCAAAGCCTACTGAATAAAAATCACATTGCTTAATCCTTCCTCCACCACCCCTGGTATCCAAGGCCCTTCCTGACAACCTCCCAGACAACCTCTCCAGATGGCCTTTCTGCTGCGCACCCTCCTACTCTTCACAAGTCATCAACAGAAGAGCATCTGAGTCTGGAACATGGTGTCTTGACTTCTGCTGTCTGTGTCTTCAGACGCCCAGGTCAGCTGACCTTAAAGAGCAGATTACACAGCCACAGCGTGATTCCTTAAAACACCAGCTCCATCTGCATCAGAATCATCCTGGCACTTGTGAAAAATGTGGGTTGCCTGCCCCCTTTCAGACCAACCCATCTCTGGAGTCGGAGCCCCAGAATCTGCATTTTTTTATAAGCACCTCATTGATTGTTAATGACACTAGCGTATAAGATATTGGACCTGGAACACAGGCCCAGGCAAACACACAAATTTGTTCTGATTTTCATAAAAAGTACCAGGAAACTGTTTTCCTCAAGGAAAGGCTGTTCAAGGTCTCTGTATGAACTTGCCGTGTGGAGTTCCGTCTGAGCTCTTTGGCCTTCTCTCAGCACTGTCAGCAGTCTCCGCTGCTCGGGCTGCTAAAAGCCAAAGTGCCCATGGGGGCAGGGTTTCTTTTTCACCCATTAGGTTCTTTAAAAAAAAAAAAAATGAGTTTCCAAATATAAACCAATTTCTTTCACCTGGTTTCAAAAGGCACATTGGGAGGAGGTAAGAGCAAGTAAGGTCAAAGGCTGCACAGTCTAGCTAAGGAGTCAAGCACATGACCTCCAGGTCCACCTGCTGGGCTTGAACTGGGCCTTGCTACTTCCTGTGTGACTTTGGTCAACTTACTTACCCTCTCTGTTCCTCATTTACCTCATCTGCAAACCTATCTTGTAATGTTGCTATGAGAATAAATAGGTTAACATGGAGAAAATGCTTAGGATGGAGCCAGGAAAGTGCTGCTAGGGTCCGCAGGCTTCAAGTCTTTACAACTCTCAGGGCAACCTTGGAAGCTTCTGAACCCATCGAGTGTGTGGTGTTCCTTCCAGAACTTCTATTTCTGCTTCTGAATTTCAGAGTAAGACAGTTGTGGTGGTGGGATTCTCCTGCGTCTTCATGAAATCATGGTACAGAAGCCCTCCCCACACACCTCGCCACGGGCGTAAAGATGGAAACATTTAACAGTCCTTCTCTGGACACCGAGCCCTGGATGCAGAGGGATGCTAATGATCTAAGGATCGCAGGTCATTTACATCAAAATCTCCCTATTGCACAGGTGTTAGAAGTTAATGGCAGGGGAAAGGGTCAGGTAAAGATGTGACAGTGACATGTGACTATCTTCTCTAAAAATTATATGTATAATCTAAAGTAGACCAGGAAGAAGCAAACTTCACAAGCAGCGTCTTGTACATTCTGTCTCCAGGCAGCATCCTTAGACCAGAAACCAGGTACTGGTTTCTACCGGGCAGGGAAAACAGACTTTGGAATTCAGGACCTTCACTCTAGAACCTGCTATCTGCCCCCTGGCCCAGGTCTGACCTTAGAAATGAACCACAGTCTTTTGCATGACAATCAGATGAAGTCTATAGTGTTGAGTGTTTAGATATTGAACTTCCACAACCACTGTTACAATAGGAAGAGAGAGAGATGACTTGAGTGGCCCATCAAGGTATGATTTGTTCCTTTGGTTGCTCTTCTTTTTAAATAAAAACTCTTCTGTGGTTCAAAAGAGCATAGGGTCAGATCCCATGCCTGCAGGGATCACTCAAACTGATTTTACCACTGGTTTTCGTGGCCACTTTTTGCTTCCCCGAGACTTCCTTCCCCTCTACACGTGATCTCATAATTGTCCTTTCTAAATGTCCTCAGCACCCACTTTACAAACCGCTCACCCCCTCATTTTAGCGGGACCGTTTTTAGGGAATACACCCCACCATCTGATAGAATGAAACACTGGGAAAGGCTATTTTTCAGATAATGTCTGTTAAACTGTCAAACAGAATCCAAAACTCATTGCACATGCAACTAAATTCTTCTATTTGTGGTCATTGCTGAAAAACCCAAAGGAAGGAATTGAATGTGGGCAGTTAAAATTATATTAGTTTGAGATTATTTTAGAAATGTCTTCTGAACACCTCGCCGTGATCATTCCTCCCTCATTTTCCTCGCAAACATTTCCTAGGTATGCACAGGGGCCAGAAGCATCGGCTGACGCCATCCCTTCACATTCCCATTCTTTGCAAAAAGCAAGAGCCCTCTTCTCATAAGGCAATGGGACACGGGAGTGACCAAAGTGGGGTGTTTTTTTCTGTAATAATTTCTATAATGTAGGCCATCAAATGATCGTTATATTTTATGATTCTGCAAAATCTGCCGAAATCAGAGCTATGTAATACACATTGCAGAGGGTTCTGCTAATCCCAGCCAACCGCATTCGTGCCCAGGCCGAGGATGGAGGCCTGGTAACTGGAAACCTGACACTGAAGGAATTCTAAACACAGGCTAAAAGCATCTCTGTCCACATAGCACGGGTGACTCAAGTATATTAGTTTGCACTGATCTTTCCTTTTTTAAGCTTTGCAGTATTTGTAGAAGAACCAGAGAAGAAAGCACCGACACCAACTCAGCCACTAAATAATCACTGTGGGGTGAGCTCAAAAATAGCCTGGCTTTGCCAGATGTTGACTTTCTGCCAATGAGTACAAGCACCTCTCTTAGCCAGCTCCAGGAGTTCCGTATCATGTTACTTCCTCCCTTCCACACCCCAAATGTCAGCAGAGTCCACTATTACCAAAAAAGGAAACCCCTAAAGCCTACCTTAGAAGTCGAAAATTTGTCTTTGCTTTAGTTCCTAATAGCACACATAGTATCGTATAGAAATTAAGAGGAATAAGATTCTGCCCCTTGGAAGCTTTTTCTTAAGTGCAAAATCTAAAGTGCTGACGTCTAAATTGGACATCCTCTCCATCGCTCACAATTTCTTTATCGTTTTCACATTTTCTACTATATACCTTACTCTTTCACCTGCTAAACCCAGCCCCTCTCAAAACAAATTAGCTTCTCGTCACTGGTGTGCCTCGGAGATGCTTTTCCCTCTGTGACTCATCAACTTCATCCGTCCTTCCACCTCCAAGAAGGAGTTCATTGGATGAGATACAGAGGTGGTTCTTAAACTCAGCCTTCAGACACAGAGGTGAATCGTGACCAGCTCCGTAGTGTAAGGGTTTGTCACTGATATCTACAGAACTGAAGGTCACCAATGATTTCTTTGAATAAATTTTAGCAGACTCAAGTTTTCCTACTTAATAAAGTCACTCCCACTCCCTTGAATGTCCTTGTTCTTTCTTGAATGGTAGGAAAGAGTGTTGAGTTACAGTAGGTGGTAGAGAATTTTGCATAATCCTGGCTTCTGCTGCTCTTGGGCGCTACTGATAGCTTGTTTGAAAGTCATCCATCATGGATCTTCTTGTGGAGAAGAGGCTGGAAAATACTGGGACAGAGGTGACAACCTCTGGTTTCTGTTCATCATCCTTAAGTTCAGGTCCTGTACTTGAAACTGTGGCGATCACAGCTAGGCTGGACATTATCTCTATAAGGCCTCTTATTTGAAACCCTGTGGACTGTATTTTGAAATGCATACAATAAGATATTCTTAGATTATTGTGTTTATGACAGAAACAAAGAAAATTTCTTTGCTGGACCATGATAAGAGCAGTCCTTAACTGATTCCAGAATAAACACACTTAGCCTACACAAAGTAAACCCAGCTTCCAGTTAAAGGAGAGTCAAGGTAACTCCTTAGCACCAGTTGGTCATGCCAACCTTACCAATAAATCAAGGCTGTTAAGATTTGTTGAGGACCTATTGTTTCAAGTACTCAGTGATGCAACAGAGATATTTGTCTTGATGAGCAAGACAAATATAATAACTTTATAGACCCTGATAAAGTCTTCAGTCATTCTGTGTAGGACCTAATCCAGCCCCTGACTGAGGTCATTGTCCCCCCACCTTCTTCCCTCCTCTGAAACTAAAAATCATTCTGACCTCAACCATTGTCAATCTCTGGCTCCCAAGGAGAGTCCACTTGTCTTATTCTTCTCCTCTCCTTCAGCTCCTACCCCACATCTAACCCTCTGTGGTCACTGTTTGTGTTTGTGGGCTTTCTCTTTACTCTCTTGAACAAACCCAACATACATTTATGTCACAGTCATGATGTGCAAAGCCCTCTGTTAAGCTTCAAGGGAGATCATCAGATATACAAGACTCAGTTCCTTTCTTTAAGATGCTCACTCTCCAATATAGTATACAACTAGCTACTTGGAAGGGTGAAAGACAGATGAAGTGAGAATGGCCAAGTGTGGTGAGCACAGAGAAAAGAGATTTCTTTGCAGTTGGGGTGGGCAGTGCAGAGAGAGGAGGGCTCAGACCTGCACATAACCCCTTCATCTGTTCCAGTAAGTGTAGCCTCCTTCTTCCCAGTGAAAGATTTGCCAATGATTCCTTGGGAGGAATCATACTCCCAAGATTGAACCCTTTCCCTGTACAGAATTATCTTAGCTAATAGGTATAAGAGGAGGACAGTTGGCACCAGAGCTGGCTAGCGGACAAGCTTAGCCTTTGGTTTTTAGCCCCTGTTTTCTTAACAAAAAATAATGACATACTCTGAAGACAAAAGAGGAAAGCTTTATACAAAGAAAGTGATCTTTGTTGTTTCTTTATTTGTAAGTAACATATAGCTTTGTCATGTTCAGACTTACCAGTTAACATTCATTATTGAATGCATCTATGTGATTAAAATCTGCATGCCTGAGATAGTTTCTTTGAATTTTCCAAGCAAAATCTGAATCCTTCTGGCCTCTGGGAATGAGCCTAATCAGAAATAAAATGAAACAAAAATTTTAAATAATAGGTATTTTCATGACAGGTCCCTCAAAGAGTTATAAATAAAACAAATACAGGCTTGTTTCTCTTTCCTTGTGTAAATATGGTTTCTGAGTAAAATATTAAATTGAAAGCATTTTTTTTAAGAAAAATAATAACACATACAAATAAAACTCACGAGGTCACATAAAAATGAAGGGTCTTAAAATACCGGTACATTTGCTGTTTGGATCCTTGTTTTAATCAGAATCTCCTGAGGAAGCTGCCCCTGGATTTCTCAGGGTTGACTCAAAGAGGACAACACCAGTCACTAGGAAAGCATTGCGTAGGCCCCAGAGGGATTTGTTTTGTGATTTCCTACAAACACTAAATTTCACACAAATAAAGAGATTATGAAAAGGGAAACTCAAGATTAACTCCCTCTTCTCCTCCTCTACCAAGTTCTATACTTAACAAGGAGGGGGTTATTTCCTGTGTTTAAAAATCATTCTTTTAGCTGGGGGCAGTGACTCATGTCGCCTGCTGTCAGGAAATTGAGGCAAGAGGATCACTAGAGACCACTAGTTCAAGACCAGCCTGGGTAGCATGGCAAGACCTTATCTCTAGAAAAAAAAAATTAGTAAATAAATCGATAAAATAATCTGGATGCAGTGGCAGATACCTGTAGTCCCAGCTACTTGGGAGGCTGAGGCAGGAGGATCATTTGAGTCCAGGAGTAAGACCCTGCCTCTACAAAACAAGGGAAAAATTGTTCTTTTAAATTCGTGTATGTCTACATGCACACATACAATAATATTCAAAAGAATTTAAATATTGCCCTGGCAAAAGTCTGTAGGAAATGTTCAGTTTTGAGCAAAAAATTATTATAAACAACAGCTACATACCACCCCCTAAAAGAAAGAAAAATTCTTCTAGCACTCTTTGAACCTTAAACAGTGTTTTTACAGACCAACTCTTTGTTTTTCTTCTCTCTGAAAAATTAAAACGATAACTATTATGATGAGTTCTGAAGAAAAAGACAATTTCCATGGTTCCATTTCTTGACAAAGAACAGCAACTTCACTTGGTTTCTGCCGCCTGTAAGCAAACTCCCAGACATAAAATCTCCCCTCAGAGGAAGCCATGTGGGACCATGAACCTACCTTGAGGTCTGCCCCGTCTGCCCATGGGAAACCTGCCTTCTCCTCCCCATGAGAGGACCTGTTGGAGGGGTGAGGTGTGGGAGGAGAGACAGCAACCGTCCCCCTTGTGCATGCAGCCCCCTCTGTCACGGAGCTTCTGCCCTGTCACCACTTGATCTGGATTGTCTCTCCAAAAATATAAAAAAACAAGGTGTGCCTGTCTTTCATAATGTTCTCTTTTAAAAGACAGAAATCTCCAGGGAGAGAACAGGACCCTAAAACTCCAAGGCCTGGAATTCCTCCTTTCTCTCTTTCCATTTTAAACAGGAAACATTCACGCTAAGAGAGTCCGGAGGGAGTGTTGGTTGCGTGTTCATTTTAAGGCAGATAATGCTTGCATGTTGCAAATGTCAGTGATTTATCCTAAGGGCTTTAAATGAGTGTAGAAAAACCACATGTTTTACTTCATGCAGAGAAATATCATCAGTGGATTTGGGGAGAAAGCATAGGTTAAGAATTTTTTCTTAAGTGCATCAGAAATCTCCACCATGAACCAAAAGGAAATAGAAGAGAACGTGGTGGGGTGAAGGGGACTTTAAAAATTCGTATGATGAAAGATGCTGGAAATTTTCTATATCAAAAATGAAATTCTACAGGAAAAGAAAGGTGAAATTTGGATGCTTTATTTGCTATGACTGGAGTGACAGATTAAGCATTTATGCTCTATTTGTCATGGGCAATTGAAAATACTACGTAGAGCAAACCACATTGAATAATAGCAGCTGATGCTATAATAACTTGTATGTAAACAATTTAATTTTTTAATCTGAAAACTCTCCCTATCTAAATTACTCCCAGCTCAAGGATCTATTTTTCATTATTATACATTGCCAAATTAAGACCAAAAAAAATCAGAGAGAATTCTATTGTTTATCCTTATGGATGCGTGCACAAGCTGCTTTCCACATGCACCCAAGCTTGGAGAATTTGAGCTTGTCAGATTCTCATTGATTTGGGCAACTTATAGAGCTGTTTTAACATCCAACTCTGCAGATTACAGGGTGATTTTGACCCCCATTGACAGTGCTTGATTAACCACAGACACTGTATCCTTACAGCCCTGTCATTTCTTTCAAGCGTCTTAGCAGTTTGTAGTCTGACATTGGAGAGAGATTTTCCTTAATTATTATTGCTGCTGTTTTCCCTTTGAAAAAAATTATAAAAGGGGGAGTGGTAAAAAAATGGGGAGGATCTGGAGCCAGTGGTGGTGGTGAATGTGTGCACAGAAGGTTTATGGGATTTTAAGAGCTGCAAACAGAACTCATCTGTTTAACCCCAGGCTGGATAAGATGCAGTCATCTGCACATTGTTCAGAGACGTATTGCTTCTGTTACAGCAAATGGATCAGAAGATGCTGGTTGTCTTTAGCCGAGAGATCAGACAGGGCACTTCTGTTAGTGTTTGTCCTTGCCCTGGTCTAGGTGCCTACCCCTTACACAGCGCATCTTACAGCTGGCGTGGTTTATCCCCACTCTGCTACTGGCCTGGTGGTGCTTCCCGACTTTGAGGTGGAATTAATTACTCTAGGTGGGTGATTCCCAGCTCTGGGTCGGGGCTTTTCTAAGGGCTGCAGAGAGTGGGGAGCACACAAACCCACACAGGATATGGCAGCAACCACCCAAAGTGAGACAGGGACCACAGCCTGCTCCCTGGAAGAACACCTCACAGGTCTAGCAGGGAAGTGAGTGAAATCCCCAGGCACTTCCTGATTTCTGATGACCTGTGCGTTTCCACCCGTGCATCCATCAGGCTTGTGGACGCCTGTCCAGGTGGGGGGGGGGGGGGGGAGGGGTAGACCAAAGGGAGGAGGCTAGTGATCCCAGCATTGAGGGAGACAAACGCAATGCCTTGATTAGGAAACTAGTTTGGCTACCGACGTAGAAGCCACAGAAGAGGGTCTGAGCAAGTCAGAAGCGTATTTCCCGCGTTCCGGCGTAAGCCTGAGCAGCCCGGGCTGATGGTGGCCACAGGTTCACGGACCCAGGCTCCCGCCTTTCCATGGTCTTTGCGCCTTGTGGTCTAGGGTGGCTCTTTCAGCCTTTCCGTCGTCTTTGCACCTTGTGGTCTAGGGTGGCTCTTTCAGCAGCCAACAGGGAGGACAGAAAAGAAGATTTCTTGTCACCTTTTAATGACGCCTGTCCCTTCTGCTCACATCCCATTAGCCACGGCTGAGTCAGCGGCCACACTAGCGGCACGGGACATGGCCCTCCACTCGCGGTGGCTTTGCAGCCACTGACTCGTGTCTCTGCTCTCTTTCCAGGGGAGGACCCGCAGATCCTGCGGACTACCTGACAGCAGCACCGCGAGGCCTCTACAAGGAAAGGGAGCTTCCGTACTACACCGATGCTCACCCCCTGCACCCTCCCCGGGGGAGCTACCTCCGCTACCCTCAGTACTACCCCCCGCCGCCAGCCCCCCAGCACAAGGGACCCTACCGACAAGATGTTCCACCGTCCCCTCCTCAGCGCCACAGAGTGCCCGCCTATCCGGACATGGGCAGGCCGGGGCCCCGAGGGGGCAGCCCAGACCGGTACCCCTACCGAACCCAGGATCCCCGGCAGAAGAACCCCATGACTGCGGCTGTATAGTTGAACGCCACTGAGGCCAGCCCCGCCCAGAAGAGAAGCCGTGGAATGCCACCTGTGTCCTTCCCAGACCTCAGGACCTTCTGCCTGTTAAGAATTCGACATGGTACAAATTAGCTTTTGAGGTTGCAATACTTGAATGCTGATCGGAGGGGAAAAGAAAGGGCAGGGGGGTTAGGGGGCAACAGAAATCAGAAGGAAGAGGACGAATGGGACCATGAAAACAATACTACCTGATATTCTAAAGGCTTTCAGAAATTGTCAGCGCAGCCAGAGCGGCAAGCTATGGGGAGCTATGCTGGGTGGTGCCTTCCCGGCGAGGGGACCTGAGTCGGTGTGTCACACCCCTGCGCACAGAGTCTGGCCGGCAGCAGCCTTCACCAGAGGCTCAGCCTCAGCCCCTAAGAGAGCTGCTAAGTCTGCAGGGTGGCAACACAGACACACTACTATATAGGCATATTAAATGAGTGTAGGGTGTTATTTTTTTATTACTGAAGGAAAAAAAAAACCCAACAATAAACATGACTAGTGATGTCCTTGAATTTTTTTATACCCAAAGGAAGATTGCATTTCCTTATTTGTAGAACGTCTCAGGTGCCTGATACCACTCATCCAATGTAAACATTACACATTTCCTCACTTTTGATATAAAAGTCAGTATAATATGAATGCAGTATTAGTGTCCTGGGAGAAGGTGCAGAGTTAATCAGAGCTTCCAAAGGAACATATCCTGAGGACCAAAGTGATCAGGTTAAGAGGGCTCAACCTCCTGTGGTCCTCACCTTCCTTCCTCCCCCGTATAGGTATCTGGGGTCAGAGTCTTCCCAAATCTCCTGCCTGTAATTGTTTTAACTGGGGCCTCTACTTTAAGGCTCCCACTTGAAAGCTAAAACATACTTAGAAAAAAGAGCCCATTGGTCAGGCCACACAGGGAGCAATGCTGTAGCAAGTCCAGACTCAGTGCCAAACAGTTCCATCTGCACTCAGGACAGAGGAGCTGGCCATGGCCTTTGGCAGTTGACAACCAGCAGGTAGTAGAAGGAAGTGAATGATTGTGCATGTGTGTTCAAAGATGTGTGATTACCAGTATGAAGAATGGAAGATTAAAAATGCTTTCTGGAAAGTCTGAAGAAGATGGGGGGAAAAAACAGAGGGGAAGGGACCAGAGGCCTCAGACTAAATCAGTCTGTATCTGCTTCATCAACAAAAATCAGGGCAAGGCCAAGGTCTCCAATGGGGAAAGGATTGTCTTAGGACTTTGAAAGCCTGAAAACCCAAGGCAGTTTCTGTGGAGCTTTGCAGCAATTTTTTTACAAGAACAAAATATCTTAAAATGTACAAATTAACACAAATAAGAATACAAGCAAAACACTGAAACCCAGGAAAACCTGAGCATCAGTTTGAATTGTTCAGTGATTCTTGAGATACCTTAAGACTTTTCATAGACCCTTCTTTCATCCAAAATGTCTTGAGTTCAATTTAGATATATTTTGACTAAGATTAGTTTGCCTCTGATTGACAGGATTTAATAAGTTATAGTATTATTGAATACATAGAGCTTCTATCTAGCCCAGTTTAGTCTTACTTTTTAAATTTAAAATAGAGTTCTGTTAACCAAGAATGATGTAACTGCTACTTTTAGATGTAAATAATGTTATTTACTGAACTTCAAAAGATATCATTTCCTGCACTCCAGTTTATTATGGCCCTCTTGAAAAGAGACTGTCAAGTGGTTTTTGTCCCTGTCATCTCTCTTAAGTCAGTCACCTTTAGGTTGTTTGCAATTTGTTCAAAGAGGTTGAGGATCTTAGTCCCTGTCCACCTGAAGGGAGCGCAGGAGAGCTATAGGATTTCCCTGCTGACATGCTGAGTGCTACCTTCAAAAAAGAAAATGAGAAGATGAAGGAAATATAACTTGTTTTTAAGCATTAAGAATCAGCCATTCAGTATATTGCATATTTTGACCAAATTTCTGCAGATTTCTAAATATAACCAAGCCAGAAGTCTCCCTCTGGATCAGGCTAGACCACCTGAGACGTGGCCAGGGGTAATGGCATAGAACTCCATGTTTTGGAGGGGTAGTCTGTGCAGAAAGAATGCCCCTGATTTCACCTCCCGTGTTGCCATCTCCTGTGCACGATACCTCCTACACACAGGCTCAGGGTAAGCCACCCCAGAGCATGGTTTTGTGTTGTATACAAAGCCAATAAAATAGTTGCTAATCCTGAGGGGCAGCCAGTGATATGAAGGTACTGTTAAAGTGAACGAAAAATAGATTATAGGAGTTTTCTTTTCCTGCTTAAAATACAACTCATGCTCCATTTGATCCTGCCCTAAAGAAGCTAATGTTACATTTGTGACAGAGGGTCCATCAAGCAAAGCAATAATTAAGGACAGCTCAAATGTAAGCTTTATAAATGCCTGTCTACTAACCTTCCAACTGCCACCACCCAGAGGTCACAGGACTCTTTCCCAGTATTGAGACCAGGTTGTTTAGAGTATTTAGAATACCAGTATATAATCAGTAGATGTCTGGGAGCAGGAATCACTCTCTGCTTATTTTTGGCCTTGGGAAAACTCAGTCATATCTTTCCTTGGAGCTCAGAACTCTGACAGCCCCCTGGAATAGAGGCGCATTGATCTACAAACCCAATCAGCATACACCTGCCCGGCTGCAGATGTGACTGTTGGTCATTTAGGCCTTGAGATGAGGTTTGGCCTCAAGTCACTTGATATTTTAAGGAGCCCTATTTTTTCTCCCATTTTTCAGTAGCAAAATGAAAGAGCAGATCATTAGAAACTTTTAGATGCAGGAGAATTCAATCCTCTGCAAAGGAAAGGAACCCAACATCTCATTAATCCATTCGGTCGTTGAGCCATGCGTGGCTATCACTCTGGGTACACTATTGTCTTCCCACAATATGAAACCAGTGGAGGCAAGGCAAGCTCAGAAACAACTCTTAAATCATGATTTAGTGGCAAACAGAACTTGGGGGAAAAAGTTACTCTGAAGTGCTTTGTTTTTAGATTTTTAGGTATACATGTGTTGACCTCCAAGGATAGCACGGAGCAAAAATATTATAATCGTGGTAGGGACACGCAGACCAACTATCACCCATGGAAGAGGCCCTGTCAGAGGAGATTAGAGGTTTCACTGTAGCTGTATAGTTTACCGTCCACTAAGTAAAATTAAAACATGACTCATTATCTCTTCCAAAATTCATGGAATTTTTGAACTAAAGCTAGCTTTTGAAGAAAATCCACCAAACAATTTCAGGAGGATCATGAAGCTCATTTCTCTTTTCCCTCAGTATACAACAGAGATCAAGCCTATAAAAAGTATTTCCTCAACCTGTCACCAACAGCATTCATTTTCTTTGGAGGGACATGGTAGCATTTCAGGAGGGTAGAGAGATCTGGAGACTTTGGTATGTAATGTGTGTCTGTACAATTCCCACCAGCATTAAACTCTGAAATCTACAATGAATGGTCTTCAAATTGGTGTTAAATTGGGTAGACACCCTACCGCTTCCTGAGTCCACCAGCAACAGAAAGTCTGGATTTAGTGCAATTAGGCAGACGGAGTCGGATTCAGAAACAGCTAGAGCAGTATTTCGCTGCACTCCCCGTCGCCGCTGACTTAGTTGGAAAGGATGTCACCAAGAGACCAGAAAAAGAGGTCTCCATAAGATATACCTACAAAGTCACTTTTCTGATAAAAAGGAGGAAAAGAGTTAGATATCTAAAGTAAGCCCAGAATCTCACATGCAGTTATAACTTCTAAGTGAAATCCTTTCTGCCTCATGTCCTTAAATAGTCGTAGAATCACACACAAGCTGACTTTTAAAGACAGGCTGGAAGTGGGAAGTGAACCAACCCCAAAGGCTCTCGGAGCCTGTCTCCTGACTCTTCCAGAAAGTGTTCTCCTGTTCCATCTGCAGTGCTGTTTACTACTGGAACATAAAACAAAACCTGTTGTTTATACCATCACTTTTTCTCATGTTTCCTGTGCTTTTATGATACCAAGTCTGTTCATAAGTTCTGAAGATAAATTATGTGAAATCATATTTTGGCATACGGGGGTGGAGAATGAATTCTTTATCAACTTTTTAAGATAATCTCATTTGTACCACAGAAAACATTTTGGATGTTGTTGTATATGAGTATATAAATTTTTCTTGTTTTATTTTGCATTAAAATAAAGCTTTATTCAGTCAGTAAGACATCAGAGTCTTGGTTTTTACCCATGGTAGGATTTTTTTTAAGATATGTTGAATTAATAGGTGAGTCTGGCTCCACTCACCCTTGAGTAGCAACCCTCAGGAGTTCAAAAGTTCAATAGTTCAGCAGTAGGACAAGGGACAGAGACAGAGTATCAGTTGCACATCAGATGCTGAGACAGAGGTTCTTGGGCAGTGTGTTTATGAGAGTGCACTTGGGTTCCATCCCTGAGAAGGGGAAGCTGAGCTGCACCACACTCCCAACTTCAGCCAACCCTACACAATGCTCCAACTCAGGAGCAAAAGTGACCTGCAAGAGTAATTCCAAGTTGGAATGAGGGAGCTGGACCTTTATGCCACTGTGGTGATCAGGGTTGTTTGAATAATTAACTCACATAGCATATACAGCAGGTACTCAAATAATGTTGATTGATTCAATGGCATTTCATTATAACACAGAAGAGAAAAAAACGTGATTCCTATCTGGAGCCACTGCACTGTCCGTGTGAAGTCCACACGTGCTCCCCACATCTGCGGGGGCTTCCTCTGGTGCCCTCCCTCATCCCTAACACGTGCCCGTTAGGTTCACTGGCATGTCCACATGGCCCCAGTTGTGGGGGAGGGAGGTGAGAGCACCCCCCTGGAATGGAGTGCTCCCCAGGACTGCGCAGGGCTGAGTCCTGCCTTGTGCTCAGAACTGCAGGGAGACGTTCTGACCCCCCACGACCCTGCACTGGAATAAGTGGGTTGGAAAATGACTAAGCACAAATTATTATAAGATAACAATTCATTATTATATGATAATCGTACAAATGGACAACACCAAATGATGGGATCTGAAAGTGCTTGGTGAGCCCACTTCATTGTGATTGTTTTTGAACTTCATGGGGCCAGAAAGCACTCTTTGCCATTTTTGTTTTGCAAATATTCCTTCCTTGATTTAAACTGCCACCACTATGACTGCCACTGCTCATAGACTCACCAAAGATTGGGTAAATAATTACCTTGTTTCTATTAATCTTTCTTAGAAGTATGCATAGTGTACATGTATAGTGTTTAATATATTTACATTTAATTTTTTTTTTTTAGACAGTCTTGCTTTGTCACCTTCAGTAGAGTGCTGTGGCATCACAGCTCACATTAACCTCCAACTCTTGGGCTCCAGCAATTCTCTTACCTTAGCCTCCAGGTAGCTGGGACTACAGGCACCTGCCACAATGACTGGCTATTTTTAGAAATGAGGTCCCTCTCTGGCTCAGGCTGATCTCAAACCTGTGAGCTTAGGCAATCCACCCACCTTGGCCTCCCAGAGTGCTAGGATTACAGGTGTGAGCCACCTCGCCCAGCTAATAATGATTAATATGTTAAAGTGCTTCGTGATGTTTTTGTGGCCAGAAATATGCCATGGGAACTTAATTCTTGTTCATGTCAATTGGCCTGTGGTGAAATTGGTTTCATCACACATCATTTTGCTTGAAGCCACATGAACCCATGAAGGATGTGAAGGGAGGACTTGCTGTGTAGACCTGCTGGTGCCAGTGGGTCCCAGCTCCCAAGAGCCACTTGTGTGCCTCTCTTTTCAACTCTACACTCAGTGGTAGCATGTTGGTAGCTTGTGCAGGCCATGTTGGGATGATTTACAACCCAGGAATTGGCACACCCAACACAGCAGCATGCTTTTTCTTCTCTCTGGAGAGCTAGTTGTTAAATATCTATCAGGTAATGACATACCTAGCAGTCAAGGGAAATTAATCCCAGCTTCACTCTCATTCTCTCTCTCTCTCTCTCTCAAACCTTTCTGTGGCTCCTTTCTACTTACAGCTTCAAGTCAGAAGTCCAAAGCTGTTCCACCCAGTCCCCCAGGCCTCTCCCTCTTCAACTTTACTACATCTGGTTTTGCATCTCATACTATTGTTATTTCAAATTGCTTTGAGCTATTTAATCCAAACGTGCATGCTCACAGCTCTGCGCCCTGGCATTAGGCCGTAAGCACGGCAGCCCCTGCTCAGAGCCCTCACTGCCCTCCCTGCTCTCCCCCGTGGATCCTCATTCATCTCCCAAGTCCTGGATCAAGCAGCTCCTGCTCAGAGCCCTCACTGCCCTCCCCGTGGATCCTCATTCATCTCCCAAGTCCTGGATCAAGCAGCTCTTTCTGCATGAAGAGGCAGAGACTGGAGATGGGCTCCATCCCACTTTCTTGCAGCAGGACGTACTACAGGGGGGAGGCTAGAGCACTGGAGACCTTGTCTTCCAGATTTCCTCACCGTGTGGGTTCCATGTGAGGTCCCACTTCCACCAAACGGACCCAAAATATGGAAAGATGGAACTAAGGGCCAGGTGTGCTTTTACTGCAATATAGCACCGGAGGACTGCAGGAGAGCCCAGGCTCTGACTTCCTGGGGGCCAAAAGGCTGTGGGATGGTTACCCCTGTGTTGGTGTAGATCCCAGCTGAGCCAGTGGGATTCTTCTGACGACAGTTGGGGCACTGGTTATTTTGAATCTTTAACTTTTTTTATTAATTAGCCATTTAATTGAGATATAATTTGCAAGTGGAACAATTTATTTATTCAGAGTGTATAATCCAATGTTTTTTAGTATGTTCGCAGAGCTGTGCAACTATCACCACAATCAGTTTTAGAACATTTTCAGCTTCTAGTAAACCCCATAATTGTCATTCCCCATTTCCCTCTCCCCATTTTCTCTCCCCACCCCCACACACACCCCTCTGCCCCAGGCAATCTCTTGTCTAGCTTCTGCTTCTCTATGTTTGCCTGTTCTGGAATTACCCTAAGTGTCTATCAACAATGAATAAAGAAACTATGATATATTCACATGATGGAATATGATTCAGCCATAAAAAAGAAGGCAGTGCTGCCGTTTGCTCTAACATGGATGAAACTGGAGGACATTATGCAAAGTGAAATAAACCAGTCACAGAAAGATGAAGACCACACGTTCTCACTCATCTGCAGGATCTAAAAATACTTATCCCATAGATGGAGAGAGTGGAATGGTGGTTACTGAAGCTTGGGTATTTGGCAGGTGGGGGGAAGTTGGCCAAAGGATATATAATCACAATTAGAAGGAAATAATAACAATGATAAAAATAACAATAATAAATTGCCCAGAATCTCTGATTTTCTCACCAGTACAAAGGTAGCAACTTTCTACCAGGAGGCCAGCTTTGCGATGTTTGTTTGAGACTTGTCACCTGGAGCCTGCTCCTCCCACCCTTCCAACAATTTTGCAAACACCTAACACACCTAATTCCCCACATCAAATTCCTTTCTCTTTCAACTTGCTCAAAGGGGCTCAGTTATCTGTGACTCTACTCACCAGGACCCCTTCCTCCCCCCTCCCCCCATCGCAGTAGAGTTGTTGATTCCATCTTGTACGTCACCGAGATACTTTCCAACTTTTATTACCCATATTATAATGATTAGTTTCCAGGTCTGTGTGGCCTTGTAAGGTGTATCTTATTTGTCACACATTGCCTGACTCTGTGGGCTCAAGAAATGTTTGTTGAATTCATTTGAATGAAGAAATGAGGTGTGAGGGTTCTTTTCCTGAATTGCTACGCTGCCGACATTCCACCTCGAAGCTCAAACTGTAAATCTCAAAGTCCTGTCGTTAAAGATCACCTGGTATTATTCTTGAGGTGAAAGGTGTTAGCTCACATGGGCAGGCCAGATTCTAATTTAAAACATGAAGAACTCGCCCAGGAGATTGTAAATGCAGTGGGTAATGCATTATTTAGAGAGTAAAGAGAGACTTGAGCAAAGAGAAAATATATTACATACAGCCTACTAAGATGGAAATACTTTTAGTGACAGATGATTACTATTATTATTGTATAACTCCTTGGATTTTAGGCAAGTGCTTTGCAATCATTTGCATTACCAGTTCCTTTCAACAGCTGTACATAGTGCATTAGAACAATCCCCAGACTTTCCTTAAAGAAACTAAGTCCTGTATACAATGGCACTCAAATAAAGATTTAATGAAAGATATTTAGGCATATCCAAAGAAACTAGAGATGACTTTGTAAGTGTCTTGGCAACTGAGATTTCTTTTTTAATGGTCACTGTTATGCTAACAAATTATTGCCAACATTACATGCCGCATGTTTCACGATCACAGTAAGTTTTGCCTCCTTTCCAAAAACGTCAGGCTCATATTTATTTTACAGCTAAAGAAACTGAGGCATGATGAAGCCAACCAGGCAGTCCAGGGCTACTCAGGAAGGAAAGAAAGCTGATCTTCCTTTATTCATTATTTGCTGAGAACCTACTGGTCCTCTGGGCATTCTGCGCTAGCTCCTGGGTGGGCTTCCAGCTTTGCCACCTGGGCGCTACCTCACTAGATGGCCTTAAAAGATTCTTTCTTAGCTTGTGGCCACTGTGCCTCAGACCTGTGCCTTCCTAATCACTGGGCTCTCAGAGGTCATGGGTCATGGTTGAAGATGACCCTTGTTCTCTGAAAGAGAGAGAAAGAGAGCTACATCAGGTGTTACCATTTCAAAAACCATTTTAATGATCATCCTTTCGACTTGAACTTTATTTGGCTGGTTGTTGCCAATCCTCCCCACAGAAACCCAAATACTAAAGTTTGCTACCTGATAACAAATATGAAACATTATTTAAAAAAAATACAGTTTTAACTGGACCCTAACAACCCATGACTGTGTAGCTCTTTTGCCTACTCAATGTAATAAGAAGTAGGAAAATAAAATGGCATTTAATTATAGCCCAACAGATCCTTATATCAGACACTGCAAAATGCTACAGAGGATCACAGACATAGACAAGCCTTGAATTGTACCCGCAAGGACTCGAGAGGTGAGTAGAAAAGAAACATGTGTTCATGAAGGGGCAAAACTCAAGGCTGAATGTGATCAGGGCCCGAGGGAAGGGGTTATAGTTGGGTGTAGACAGAATCTGAAAGGTCTCAGGGAAGACACAACATCTAAAGCAGCCCAGAAGATGAGAGATGTAAACAGCCCAAGCAAACCAGGACATTGGCTTTCCAGGCAGAGAACACAAGTGCCAGCATGGAGACTGGAATTTCCCAAAGATGTGTCACTGCAAGGGGAGCGGAAGGTTGTAGTTTAATAACAACAGTGAATATTTAGTCAGTGCTTAGAAAGTGCCAAATACTGGTCTAAGTATTTTTCATAATTTATCCCATTTAATCTTCAAACTCTATGAGACAAGAAAGCCTTAAATGAATTAAGTAACTTGCCCTGGGAATTTTAGATCCGGTAAGAATAAGTTACTTGGGATCTCTGGGCACTTATGTAGGTACTTGGAAAACTGGCCCATACAAATGGGTGTTGAAATAAAATTGGCCACATGAAAGCACAATGCTAAGGAAACTGGAAAACCTCAACAAATCTTTTACTAGAAAGAGATGGGGTCTGAATGTAAAGAAGGTATGCCGGTTGCTTCCTCTGCATTTATCTCTTTTTCTCTTTACACCAATAAGGTGAACGTTATACCTATTTCACAGATGAGAAAACTGAGGCTCCAAGGCAATAAGAACTAGCTGTGGCTAATGAAATGGCAGGTCTGATCTCATATTCAGCCGGGAGTCCACAGCTCTCCTTACTACACCAATGAACAGAGGCGATTAAACACAAATCTCAGTGTAATTTCTTTTCATTCTTCACAGCGACTATGTGATTACTCTTTAAAGTGTGTGCAATGTTGAAGACAATTCAGAATGTGTAAATGCAGATTTTGACATTTTGACTCAAGAAACAGGCAGCCTTGTGTTAGTTCCACTATATATTAAATTATAATCTACGCAGACAGCAGTTTTGAAAGGTATCCAGGCAAATAAGTTGTACTCTGGCTGAAATCAGACAGGTAGATGAAACTTTGATGACTTAATTCCCCCAACTATTAAAGGTAGAGGCAGACCAGGACCCTGAGTTGGAGAGAGCTGCCAGAAAATTTATTAAGAGCAGTAAAGTGCAGGGCCATAATTTCAACAGGTTATCTTGCTTCTCTGGCTAATTGTTTTCCAAGGTTTCTTAGCTCAGAACCATTCAGCATTCTTATCGCCTGGGAAATGTGTGCGCTCCTGAGGATATTTTCCAGTGTGCAGCCACCTCTGTCCTCTGTGGTGGCTGTATTTTTGCTGGAAGAGCTGTCGATTAGATTTAAGAGCCTCCCCAGCCCCACAATGTGCTGTCTTGCTGATCTTCAGAGAGTGCTGTGGTGTCGCCCTCTGATTTATGGGGAGTGCAGCCCAAATGCAGCCCTGGGCTTTATTAAGCAGCTTTCAGTATATTATACTTTGCCAGCCCCAAGGCACCCACCAGCCCCACCACCCAGGATGTGAAACCCCTTCGATAAGCAGCATCCTTGGTGATTGGAAAGTGGGGACCTGGCTTTGTCCCCTCTGACCATCTTGCCTCCATTCCTCCCCACCCCCTAGGTGTGAGGTGGCCAGGTGGGGAGGGGCAATGGAGCCCAGGCAGGGCCCTGCTCTCCAAGTGGCCTTGCAGGCCTTTCAATTTCTTTTTTTTTCCTCCCCTCGACACTCTCTCAATCTTCTCCGGTGACAGTGTTGGCCCTGGAGCTGAGCCTCTTCACGGTGACTTTTTTCAGCCAGTATTGAAGGAGAAGCCTCAGGGACAGGTGGTAGCACTGCTTTGGGACACACTTTCAAGGGTGCCTGCACTTGGGCTATGCTCTGCAAAATCAGGTGACTGGGATGTCAGCCCCTCGAGGACATGCTAGATCAATGGGCGTTTGCGTATCTGCCCGTGAACTGACTGTCTTTTAGGTTATTAGGTGTACAAAACGAGTCGCTATCCCATAAAATGGATATTTGCCTCTGCTGCTATGTCATCCCCTCTCCCAACCCACAAACCCAGGCCCTTGCCCTGTAAGGCTGGTGTGGGGAAACTTGAGTATTCTTGGCTGCGGGTGCCAGCCATTGTCTGTTGAGAAGCAAAGAGGTCCTTCTCAGGGACCTGGTTTCAGTACATTGCTTTCTTTCCCAGGTAGATTCCCCAGCTCCCTCAGGAGGCTTCATCAAGACCTTACTCCTTTCTGTCACTTGGATCCTACACCATCTCTCTGCCCGGCCAATTCACTGGAGCAGGGGTAATAGATGGGCTGGTCACATGGGCCAAAGTTGGGATGATGGACTCCCCTCTCCCAGTTCTCCATGGAGGATAAGGCACCCACAGTCAGGCCTTTGGGGAATGGATAAGAGTAGCTCTTGCTTGACAAGCTGGGACCCAGTTAACTGCTGACCATCTTTAGCCCCAGCTACCACTCTGCAGCAGTGGTCACCATGCTGGCCCCATGGACCGATATGAAGACTACATGAAGCGTTTAGTACATTAGCCAATGGAGGCTCTGTGTTACGTATCATTACTAGTCCTGATTTTCACAAAGAATCTAATTTTAGGTGGGGACTTAACTACATGTAGCCCATAATCACTATGGAAAAGTTGTTTCCTTTCCAATAATCCGCTTCGGTCAAGAAGAAAGACTTGGTCAAGTGCTAATGTGTCTTCAACATTGCTCTAAAACCTGCAAATCTCTTTTGCTAACAGCACACCTTAGCTTGAATTTCTGAAGGCTCTAGTTTGAATTTAGTAACACTGTTTTGTTTTCTTTATATTAACTAGACTATCATCTTCTCTTTGGGAAAATAAATGACATATTTTTTCCTACTTAGAGTAGTAAAGAAAATTTTTATTAAAAATAAAATTATTTAGGTAGGTAGATATTAAGTAAATGGTGGTACAGAGGGAGATGTGATAGGAAAATGGAAGTTCAGAAATGCCGTGTCTGGCTCGGCGCCTATGGCTCAAGTGGCTAAGGCGCCATCCACATACACCTAAGGTGGTGGGTTCGAATCCAGCCCAGGCCCACCAAACAATAACGGCTGCAACCAAAAAATAGCGAGGCGTTGTGGTGGGCGCCTATGGTCCCAGCTACTTGGGAGGCTGAGGCAGGAGACTCACTTGAGCCCAGGAGTTGGAGGTTGCTGTGAGCTGTGATGCCACAGCACTCTACCCAGGGGGATAGATTGAGGCTCAGTCTCAAAAAAAAAAAAAAAGAAAAAGAAAGAAAGAAAGAAATGCTGTGTCTAAGTCATGGAGAAGTGCCCCAGGGACCTCTGAGGTTTCCAGAAGGTAGAGCAACTTCTGGAGAAGGCAAGGTCCAGCCATCCAGGGTAAACTAAAGAGGGATTAAATGAGGCCATGATGTTCTGAGACAGAGACTCTTAGAAACTGCAGAAGTTTCCCCCCAAGGAGGCTCTCCTGGACCCCACCCCTCCTTGCTCCTTGCACCCACCCAAGGTCCCTTTTCTCACTCTCCCCCCAGCAGTAGGTGCCTGACTAAACACAGAAGCATCAGCTGATTCTCCCAGAAGAGCCAGAGACCAATCAGGCTGTGTCCAGAAGAGCATCACGTGGAAACCTCCCTCCCCCTCCAAGGCCTGGGAGCTATATTAGCATTAAAGTTGGCCTCCAAGTCCATTTGGTCTAGTGTCTTCTACACAGGTTTCAACCTTGGCCCATACTAAGACATACAGCTCACGTCTCAACCTACTACCTAAGTATGTTTATGCACAAAATAAATTTCATACAATAGTACTAACTTGCATATAATTCATTCTCCTCTATTTTATTTCATTTCATTTTTCTTACTCTTGTCAACGTCCCATAAAATGATTTTGTGACCCATATGAATTGCAGCCCACAACAAGAAAAACTTTGACCTCATCCAATTTCTTCATTTCATAGATGAAGAATTTAAGACCCAGAAAATGGCATGAATTGTTGTATCGCCCAGTTAACAAGCACCAAAGCCAATACTAGAACTCTGGCCTTGGGACTCTGAATGAAAGGCTCTTTCCCTACACTGCATCAAGAAAGGAAAAATCCACACCAGAAATGTCTGAAAGTGAGGAAAGACCATCTTAAAATAATGCAATCCCAGTTGTCGATTAAAGAGAAAAATTGGAAATGTCAGACCCATGATTCAAGGGTCTAAAGAACTAGTCGTTTTCTTTAGAAAATGGAGTTTCACCTGGTAATTAGATAAAGACTCACTAGAATCTCAAAGCCTAGAAAAGGTTCTAAGATACTGAATCCCACCTCAATGAACACATTGAAGTTGAATTGAATCCTCTGGACAAGCTGAGTCATGTGATATTGGACACAGAGCCTCACCCCACCTGTCCAGACTCTTCTATGAAGAGAAAACAATTCCCCAGAGCTAACACCCACAAAAAGTGCTGGAAAAATCAGTGGTTTTTTTCTTTTCAATTCCAGGCTCCTCTTTTTTTTTTTTTTTCTTAGTGAGAGCCCTAGTTTCGCTCCCAGATTCTAAGGTATCTGTATTAGTTTGCTAGGGTTTCCAGAACAGCACCATGAACAGCAGTGTGAGACAGCAGACACCTCCTCTCCCACAGCACTGGACGATGAAGGCCAAAAATCCAGGTGTCAGCAATAAACATTCTGGTTCAAACGTCTTTGTTGCTAACTGATTTTTGATCATCTCAGTATATACCTAGTAGAGGAAATTTCTTTTTTTAGAGACAAGTTCTTGCTCTGTCACACAGGTTAGAGTATAGTTGCACAAGCAATGCTCTTGCCTTAGCCACTCAAGTAGCTGGGACTATAAGCCTGGGCCAGGAGGCATGGCTAACTCTTTTTCATTTTTTTAGAGACAAATCTTGCTATGTTGCCTTGCTGGTCTCAAACTCCTGGTCTCAAGCAATCCTCTTGCCTCTTGGCCTCCTAAGTTTTGGGATTACAGGCATGAGCCCCATACCTGGCCTTTGAGCATCCCTTTTGTGTGGACACAGTTCAACCCACAGCATCTCAAACGTCCAGAAGCTCTCCCCATCACTGCAGCTCCATCAGCTCCCCATCAAAACCTTTGCCTGGCGTGCAGTGCAGCTGAGACTAGTGCACACTGAATTCCCAATGACCAGCAGTGCTACACAGGTATTCCTTTTTTCATTACTGAAATTATAATTTTCTTGGAGCACTGGGGAAAAGTAAGCCAGGGATGAGGACAATTGTGTGTCTGCCATGCAGATTCCTCATTATATGAAAACAAAATACTTGCTTTTCCAGACTCTCCTTCTACATAAGAAAGGCATAGCTCACCTTCCTGGCCTACAAGAAATTAATGGGAGTGGCTGGGAAGTTTCAGCAATTGTTTAATTTTCTGATACATGTAGCACACCTACTTCCTTCTCCCTTTACCTCCTTGCTCTTTCCTGCCTGGAAGTTGGGTGTGATAGCTAGAAGTACAACAACCATCTTGCAACCATGAGGTAATACACATGAAACTATGAGCCCAAAACCCAACATGTTAAGTATATGAAGCAAAAGTAACATTCAAAATAGCAGACAGTTATGGGGCATTTAATATACATCAGGCACGGCTCTAACACAGTAAATGTATTAACTCAGCCCATCAATCCTATTATCTGAGCATATTATTTTTCCTATTTATAGAAGATGAAACTTATAGAAACCCAGGCAATGGGGTGCAGAGTCCATGCTATTAAGCCCTACAGAGAGCATGTGGGGGTCCTTCTGGCAGCACTGAGCTGCTATATAGCTCCTTTTTATTTAAAATAATACACTGGCATTGCTTGGGGTCTCCATTACTTACAGCTGATTTCATTCTTGGCTGACACACTCAAATTACCTCATAGGGTCATCAAAAGGATTAAATGAGAAAATATGTGTCTGTGGATGGAGAAAGACAATAACCATCAGTTAATAGTGTATAAAATAGCAGATTCTCAACAAATAATTGGCTTTAATGTTTAACCATTCTAAGAGGCAAAATAATTAAACCAATTATGTACTAGGTAGAATAAAGGCTCCCAAAGATGTCCTCTTCCTAATCAGAGGAGCCTGCGAATATGTTATGTTACATGGCAAAAGGGACTTTGTAGATGTGATTATGGCTGAGGACCTTGAGATGGGAGGATTATTTTGGATTATCTAAATGGACCTGCTCTAACCACCTGAGTCCTTACAGCAGAGAACCTTTCCCGACTGCAGTGAGAAAGATCCAGCGGCAGAACTTCAGAGAGAAGCAGCGTGAGAAGCACCCAGTGCTCTCTCTAAGCTGGAGGGGGCTAAGTGCAAGGACCAGCAGAGACCTCCAGCAGGAGACAACCAGCAAGAAAGTGGAGATCTCAGTCCTACAACTACAGGGAATTGAATTCTGCCAACATCTGATGGAGCAAGAAAATTCTTTCCTAGGGCCCACGGAAAGGAACACAGCCCCATCATGACCCAGGCTGGACTTCGGACCCACAGAACTGTGAGATAATTAATGTGTGTTGTTTAAGTCATTATTTGTGGTAATTTATTAAAGCAGCAAGAGCAAACTGATGCTAACTGGTACAAACAATAATGGTATTTCAGACATCATCTGGAGGGTTAGCTTGGGGGCTCCACTGCATACCAAGGCCACTAAGAGCCCAACCCTAGCACCGAATCATGAACATTTTCAGTGTGATGCTCTCTTGGCTGGTAGTAAATTGACTGTGTTTTGATGTCGTATGCAGGGTTAACCTGGCATGCAACTCAAGGGGTACCATGCTTGTGCTTCATTCATACAGCACAGAATGTGAACAGTGCCTCCTGCAGTTGTTCAAGGTAACAGCCTTCTCATTAGAGGGGCCATGGAGGATCTCAGTGAGAATACTGGCCAGAGCTAGGAGCGCCAGAGACAAGCGGGCTCAGTGCCTGTGTAAGTATTATGCAGCCAGCCTCACTGAGAAGCACCTGGTTTTCAGTCCAGTGCTTCGGTATTTGATAATGAGTGCAAAATGCCATTCTAATGTCAAAAACTCCATTTAAAAAGAGAGCATAAAGGAAAAGCTTCGTGGGTTTCCCTCTCTCTGCTGAACCTCTATAGTCAGATAAGCTGGGGTCAGGGCGGGCCTTCTGTGGCCCAGTTGCTCTCTCTGTCGTGGCTAATGAGGAGCATGCTCTTTTTAACAAGCCAGTCAGGTTTAAATCCAAAGGTTAAATTGAGGACAAAGTTGACTCTCAGGTGACAAGGGTTTGTACTTTGAATCAAAATTTGGTGAAAGAAATATCCCAGATCTTGAGCAATGCCTGTCCATTTTTAATATTCTCCCTGAAGAAGGCACATTCCTTTAATTAGAGATGCAGCAATGCGCTGAAGCCCACTACCTGCAGGGATGCAGATTACAGGGCTGGTTTGTTAAACGTGGTTACATCTGCTGACAAGAAACCAGTTATGTAAAGACGTGAGAAATGGAAATGCTGCACCAATTTTCCAGAACAAAATCTGCCTCTAAAAAGGTGTAACTTCATGCAAAATATGCTTCATCATTTGAATAACAAAATGAGATATGCAAAATAAAAATAAGGCTTCCCAAAGAGCATCTGCATTTAGGTTGCACTTAGTACAAGCAATGTGATGAATATTTCTGGTGCTGTATTTAAAATGTTTTGTGAGAAAATAATGGGTTTTAGAAATAAAGCTTAGATAATGCCAGAGACTTTGTTTTAGAGACTATCAAATAAGTTTGCAGGCAGGTTTTTCTGTTTCTTATAGATTCCTAGAGGTAATGGCAAAAAGCTGCCATTAAAATTCATTAGGTGAAAAGTAAATGCGTATTACAATTGATGACCTTCTCCTCTAAATTGTTAGCCCTATTAGGGAGACACCTCTTGTCTGCCAGACTCTATCTATGGTATCTGCTCTCTAAACAAATCCCTTGCATTCTAATCTTGGGAATGTCCCTTCAATGTTAAATTTCTTTTAAGCTCCACCTGTCACACAGGATGTGCCATGAACTATCCTGAGATGCTTTTCAACTTTCTGAAATAGGATTCTAAGGTTGCAAGGAAACATTTCTGTTCCAAGCATCAAGGTTGGAAAATTTGCTTAAGGATAACAGGAAAAGGTTTTTATGTGCCCACTTACTGAGGCCGGCAATAGCAATTTCATTCAGCTGAGAATTCCCACAAGCTTCCCTTAGAGCCCATGGAAGAGCCACCTGCAAAACCTGTGTTTGGGTTCAAGGCATTTTAAGAGCAGTGAACGTCTGGTCCTGTGTGCTTGCTCCTTAGAGGCTTCCTTTTGCCATCAGGCCCCTTCCTGCCTCGTCTTGCCACAGATCAGATCGAGATGAGAACAGAAAGTGGCCAGAGCTCATTCATTAATGCAGTTACCCCTTCTGTCCTGGACTAAATGTTTGTGTCTCTCCAAATTCACAGGTTGAAGCCCTCAGCCCCCACGCGATGGTATTTGAAAGTGTGGCCTCTGGGAGGTAATGAGGTTTAGATGATGTCATAGGGTGCAGACCCCGCGGGAGGATCAGTGTCTCTATAGAAAGAGAAAGACAGTCCAGAGATACCACGCGCCCTCCTCCCTCTCCCCCTCCCTCTGCCATGTAGGGACACAGTGGGAAGGTGGCTATATGCAAGGCTGGAAGAGCACCCTCGCCAGGAACCTGATCTGGGGCACCCTGGTCTTAGACTGTCCAGCCTCAAAGCCATGAGTAATTAATGTCTGTTGTCTTTCACCCAGTCTGTGATATTTTGTTACAGCAGCCCAAGCTGGCTAAGACACCCCTTCATCTATAAAGTGTGGCATGATACCTTCTTTACGAATGACCTTGCCTCTGGTTATTTCTTTTAAATGCTAGCATCATGACAATCTGCTGACTGCTATAGTGTTTGGCAGTTTGGTAAAACAACATTCTGTTGGTCAGTATTTTTCTCTGAAACATAAAGTGGATCAGAAAACACACACACACACAGAGTGGCTCACGCCTATAATCCTAGCACTCCGAGAGACCAAAGTGGGTCGATTGCCTGAGCTCAGGAGTTAGAGACCAGCATCTCCAACTAGTAGACCCATCTCTACTAAGAATAGAAAAACTATCCAGGTGTTGTGGCAGGCAGCTGTAGTCACAGCTGCTTGGGAAGCTGAGGCTAAAAGATCACGCAAGCCCAAGAGGTGAGGTTGCTGTGAGCCATGATACCATGCACTCTACCCAGCACAGCACCATTCCACTTGGTGAGGCCTAAACTGACCTGTTTCCTTGTGGAAAAGCCAATTTCAGGCCATCCCAAGATAAAGTGGGTGATAACAAGCTTCTCTGTCCTTAAAACCTGGCAGCACCAAGAGCTACAGGCATGGAAATGGCCTAGAAGGACCCCTTTCATCTTTGCCTCCTCACTTTTCCCCTGGCCACGTGGCCAGAGAGAAAGGACATCAGCTCTGAAGGCGCAGGTGGACAGGAAAAGATGGCGCTGCTCAGTCAGGGGGGCAAGGGGGAGTGGAGTCCCTGCTCCATCGCCAACTAATCATGTGGCCTTGAGCAAATTATTAAACCTCTCTGAGACACAGTGTCCTTGTTTATGAGGTGGTGGTAATAGTTCCTGCCTCACAAGCTGTTAAAGAAGGGGAATAAGATATAGCTGGGGAGACATTCCTAGCACAGCGCCGAGCCTGGTTCCTTCCCAACACCCCTCCCTGCCAGCCTCTCTCAATGAATCGGGAACTCCCAGAGGTAGGTGTGTGGTCTCTCACTATGTTACCCATGCTCACTCTTCCCAGACTCAAATGAGGCTGTGTTTCAGGAGTTCTCTGTGAACTGAAAAACTTGAGAGCTGGCCTTCCCTGAGGAAGAGCCTGCCATTTGTGGTGGACCACTGCCTGACACGGGGCTCTGGAGAAAGTGGCACAAACCTCTACTGTACTCAAGGGAACAGTAGTTGGGCAAGCCAACTGACAATGAAAGGACTGAAACTCAGTTATTTTAGTTTCTGCCTTCAGAAAACAGAAAAGTTGAGTATGGATAAATCATTCTTGCAAACCAGAGCTTAAAGACAGGGCTCTGCTCTCTCCCCACTGAGGCTGCTGAGGAGTTTGGGGCCTTGGTGTCAGCTTCATGCTAGACATGAACTTGATTTATTATCACTTCATAACCCAGCTCTGAATCTGTTCCCCTAAGAACCTCTAGCAATAAAAAATAATAATAATTATAATAAAAATCCAGGGAGGGGAGGGCGAAGCAATTCAACTTATTTCATTATCTGGGATTTTACACTTCCTGTTTGCTAGCTTGATAAGGCATGCTATAGTCTTTTACGCTATCAGTCTTTTGTGATATCCTTTTTATTGCACTAGATGGTAGGGGAATTGCCCCAAATTAATAAAGACCATATGCTGGATTTTGATTAGAGATCACTTTGGAATAATGATTGATCTGGTTGGGGAATGAGAATAGACACTTTTCTTCCCTTTTTCTTCTTTTAATCATATTCCGTTCAGAGTCTCTCTGGCCTCCTTTGCTCCACCACCCTTCCCTTTCTGTGAAAATCCAGGGTAAAGAAAAGGTCTTAAAATCTCTAGTGTATATATTTGTTGCCAAAAATTGCATGACAATCTGACCTATCCATCCATCCAATGCCATCTCTGTTGCACTGGAGATAGTAGTAACAGCATTTCACGGATGTGTCTGAATGTATCTGGGTGACTAATACGTGTGATGAGCTTGGTCCTCTGAGGATGTGCTAGAAGGCACCGTCAGACATCTGTTCCTCAAACCCCTAGGGAAAGTGGGAAAATTCTGCTATAGGAAGAACAAAACTTCCCTAGTTAGCGTAACCTATTCTCCATGGACAGCCATGAAAAGTCTCCTTACTTGTCAGCCTCAACCCATTTAGACGGTGTTTTCAACATTTGACAATGCTTTTTTTACAGTAGTATGAAGCCTAAAACAACCAAAATGGCCCATCTTTGAAAATCCTTTTTTTTTTCCTCCCTACTTTAGACTTGTTCCAACTGTGGAGGGCATAAAAATCTCTTGGAAACCTTGTTTAAAACTAATGATTCCTAGACACATCTCCAAAGATGCAGATTTCCTAGGTGAGGTGGTTGGGCCCAGGAACCTGTGTTCCTGATATAAATGGACTAAAGACCACCCTTGAGGAAACATCCAACAAGAACTTTTATAAGTTCTCATCTTAGTCGTGTTAAAAATCATTATCTTTGGAATAAAACTTATCAGGTTCAACGACCAGCTTTGCCCAGCTGTATGATCCTGGGCAATTTACTTAACCATGCTAAAGCTCAATTTCTAACCTGGAATAACAACATAATAATACCAACATCATACTGTTGGCAAAGTATTAAATGAAATGCCAAATAAATGAGGTTTTGCATTGGACCTAGTAATTATAAGCATTTCCCCAGAAAAAATGCTTCAAGGAAGAGAACCATCAAAAAATTGGCCACTTAAAATTGCCTTATCTTAATGTTAAGTTTATTCTCTATACCAAACAATGGAAATATGACAAGAGAAGCATTGACCTTGATAAGAGGCAGAGATTTAGAGAAAGTGAAGGTTAACAAAAGGTGAACTAATGATAAGAGAATGTGAAAGAGCAGGAGAGAGGAAAGGTGCCGACCTGAGTAGGAAGGTGTCCAAATGGTTCTCAGTCGTCCCCTGGATAGTTGTATCCTATTTGGAAGCATAGTTTTGTCATTGTCTTTATTTGAAGATTGAGCGTGGTTCGGGGGTATGTATGGTGCCAAGTAGATGAGGAATAGACCATGATAGCTTTTTGATGTGTGTCTTGGCTTGGCGACAGACCGCACTTATTTAATCAAACACTAATGCAGGTGCTGCTGTGAAGGGATTTGGCAAATGTAACTTAAGCCCCTATTCAGTTGACCTTAAATTAGAGACTATCCTGATGGGCCTAGATTAATCAGTTTAGAAGGCTTTAACAGCAAGCTGAGGCTTGCCTTAGTGAAAGAAGATAGTCCTTCCTGTGGATAGTAACTTTGTCCTATGTCTGTGGGGTTCTAGCCTGCCCCTGGTCTTCCTTTCCTGATTCCTAATGGTCTTCCCGGCAGACTTTCAACTTGTGTAGCCTGTGTAAAACAATACCTTGTACCAAATCCATATATACACACACATACACACATTTTACATAGAAAGATAATAGATGATAGACAGATACATCATATATATCAATCAATCCATACATGATTGATCTGTCTATCTATTTATCTTTCAGTCTATCCCCTACTTGTTCTAGTTCTCTGGTTGGGCCTAACTAATACATCCTCTCTCTACCTAGGCCATATGGTAGAAACAGAACTCAGAGTAGGATTAAATTACATGACTTATAAATAGGGTCCCTCCATCTCAGCCCCTTTGAAGCCACAGCAAAGCCAGCATCTAACAGAAGAAACAATACACGTGTCTCTGCAGAAGCACAGGGATGATACTTAAAAGAATAGTCTGTCTTCACCCTTAAAGTGGTTAATTTTTTTAAATAGTCTTATAGAACAATAGCTGGGAATTCTGTATTAAGTACTGAGGAAACAATAGTGCCTTGGATTTTTAAAACTCTTATCTTGCAGTAATCAAAGAGCTTTTATCCTAATAGAATACTGAAAATGTTCCACTCCGTGAGTGGATTATTAGTCTCATTTTAGAGATAAAGAAACTAATGTTCAGAGGAGGAATGAGCAATCCTCAAGGGACTCAGCAAGTCACCAGGTTAGGTCACAACGAAACCTGGAGGAGTTAATTCCAAAACTCAAACCTTGTTTGATTTGGTTTTGGCTTTGGGTTTTTGTTTTGGGGTTCCCTCCACCATGGTCAAACGTTCAATTTCTATGTGACTTGATCTGAGAAGGTAAAATAAGGTAAAGTTTAAAGAAAAAAGATACTTGAGAAAGCAATGTTCAAAAAGACAGAATGCTCCTGAACCATCGATTTTAACAGAAAAATACCTCTTTTGTTAGGTATAATCCCAGGTATTTCATCTTCTTTGAAGCTATGATGAAGGGAGTTATATCCTTAATTAGCCTCTCATCTTAGCTGTTATTGGTGTATACAAAGGCTACTGACTTGTGGACATTGATTTTATATCCTGAGACATTACTGTATTTTTTGATAACTTCCAGGAGTCTTGTGGTTGAGTCTTTGGGGTTCTCTAAGTATAAGATCATATCATCAGCAAAGAGGGAGAGTTTGACCTCATCTGCTCCCATTTGGATGCCCTTTATTTCCTTGTCTTGCCTAATTGCATTGGCTAGAACTTCCAGCACTATACTGAATAGTAGTGGCAGCAGAGGGCAACCAGTTCTAAGAGGAAAAGATTTCAGTTTTGCTCCATTCAATCAAATATTAGCTGTGGGTTTGTCATAGATAGTTTTGATCAGTTTAAGAAATATGCCACCTATGCCTATACTCCTCAGTGTTCTAATCAGAAAAGGATGCTAGATTTTATCAAATGCTTTTTCTGCATCTATTGATAGGCTCATATGGTCTTTGTTTTTGCTTCTGTTGATATGGTGTATAACGTTTATGGATTTGCTTATGTTAAACCAGCCTTGCATCCCTGGGATGAAGCCTACTTGCTCACGATGTATGACTTTTTTGATGATAAACTGTAATCTATTGTCTAGGATTTTGTTGAGAATTTTTACATCTATATCCATTAGTGAAATTGGTCTGAAGTTGAAAAATAAATAAAATAGATAAATCTTTGGCTGGACTAACTAGAACTAGAAAAGTAAATCTCTAGTAACCTCAATCAGAAATGATAAAGAGGAAATAACAACTGATGCCACAGAGATGCAAGAGATCATCTCTGCATACTATAAGAAATTCTATGCCCAGAAATTTGACAATGTGAAGGAGATGGATCAATATTTGGAATCACACCCTTTCCCTAGACTTAGCTAGGAAGAAACAGATCTCCTGAACTGACCAATTTCAAGCACTGAGATCAAAGAAACGATAAAAAAAATCTCTCAACAAAAAAATACCCTGGTCCAGAAGGCTTTACACCAGAATTCTATCAAACCTTCAAAGAAGAGCTTATTCCTATATGGCTTTTGGAAATTATTCCAAAAAATTGAGGAGAAAGGCATCTTCCCCAACATATTCTACAAAGCAAACATCACCCTGATACCAAAACCAGGAAAAGACCCGACTAAGAAGCTACATTTCTAACAAGTTCCCAAAGTGATGCTTTTATATCCAGTCCAGGAATGCATGACACTCTGAGAAACACCGTGATATGCCCTATTCCTTTTGGGGAGAAATCTCTTACATTTTGGTATGGTACCAAAATTCCCAATGTGCTAAATGCGGGAGGTGGGAAAGCCACATGCCCCCTCCTATGCCTCTAGACAGCCCCAGTCTCTCACATCGGTACCTCAACACGTATGCCAAGCATATTTGCGATCCAAAATGTGACCACAAGCAGCAGCAGCATACATGCCCCAGGAGCTAGTTAGAAATACAGAACCTCAGAAATACACAGGCCCTTGCAGCCCCAGACCTACTGAATCAAAACCTACAGGATTCAGAAGCACTGGATTGGAAGACCTACAGCCACCAGAAACATCCAGAAAGCAATTCCTGCCTTCCAGACAGCCCCTCCTTAGAATCCCCTGGGGGGCCAATCTTAGTGGATGCAGCTGGCACTCTGTGACCACCACTGGCCAGACTTCAGCAGCCCATCCCTGGCTCCGGGGTTTGAAGGCCAGGTCAAGGACATCCTTCCTGGGCTGGATGTGTCTGTTGTCTTTGTCTCAGGCCAGCCGACTTCCTCCAGCAACCTCCCTCACCCAACCAACCAGGGGCCCAGAACCTAACGACGCCCTTCAAAGCATCATCCTGTGAGGAGCATGGGATGGGCTCAGTCCATTAATTTCCCGAGCCCCCTCCCTCCTGCATCCTGGATAAACTCAGTTTAAGTTATCCTTATCATCATACTAATAAATGTGGCAATGTGAGGGCTTAAACACAGGAAAAGACCAAGACAAAAAGGAAAAACAAAAACCAATAACACACACACAGACTCTCCAGTCTGCAAAGCCGGATATTTCTTCTTCTTGCCTAGCAGGATATGACATCTCCAGCATATTTTTCCCCTCCTATTTGTGCTCTTTTCTCCTTTCCTTCTTAAATAGACACATTTCAAATGTCAGCCGGTGAGAGTGGGGCCAAGTCAAAACGGATTCCGGAGACCAAACAGCTAAAGGGTTTGATCTTTGCAGCTGTTTCTTCCAGGGAGGCTGGAGGAGAGTGCCTAGAGCACAGAGACCTGATAAGCTCAAGTGGGCATTTATTGTGTGAATATACACACTCTCTCACTCTCCCCTTCCCCGAGTCCCAGAGGGGATAAAAAAGAAACCAGGCAAAGGTTAAGTGAGGGAGACAATAAAAGAGGATAGAGTTCTTATCGAAAATCAGAGTGACTGACATTGAGTGGCAGGTCTGTGTCCAGTTGTTTTTTTTTACCTTCTTCCAAAAATCCCAAGAGGGAGACTTAGCCAAATTGGACCCACCTTTCCAAGTCTGCCAAATGAAATTACACTGCAAACCCATCACCAACGCTAATCAGGTGTCCCCTCCAAGAGGCTGAATGTCCAGGGACATCCCGTATTTCAGCTGAGTAATTCAGACTTACTTGCCTAATGCCCCCTGAATCTTGTCATCAGAGCAGCCGAGTATAAATTATACCTGCATGCCGTGTGGAGCAATAAATCTTGGGGCCATGTTCCTAGTCATTCCATATTTCAAGGCAGGGAAGCTTACTTCTGCAGGCTGTTAGTAACAAAAGTGATTGTGTAAGGAAGGGCAAAGTTTGTGTCTACCATGGGTCCCTTCACAAATCCATCCTGGGGACAGAAGAGTTTGAGACACAATGTTTTCATGGGATTCACCATGGGAGTGAGTCTGTGCTCCATGAGGCTTGACTCGAAACAGGTTCCTATGGCCCAGACTGGATGTAAACAGGAGGTGCCTCTTTGTTTTCTAGGATAGGCTGCCTGGCCCTCTAGTCTTAAAATAACCCTGGGAACCATCCCAGCCTGATGGCACAGGGGGCTTAGGGTGAAAACTAGAGGAAGAGAAGAGAAGAGGATGACCAGGCTAGAGGTTCACAAAGGAAATGAGTATGGAACTGAGATGACGTCTGCATGGGAGGAAAAAGCCAAGACTTCTCGAGTAAAGCAGTGAGTCGCCCAGGTGCAGCAGTCCGGAATCCTGTGACTCACACCAGCCTCCCCAGACTCTGTCTGGAGGGCCCAAGAGAGGCTCTCCCCTGCTGAATGCTGTCCCCATGCTAGGGCTTTTCATAGGGTCTCTCCCCGGCTCCTCTCCATCCATAAACACTGACTCGTTCTTCAAGATGCTCAGAAAATGTGACTGCCTCTTCAAAACCTTCCCTGTCTCTCCCATACAAGCTGGTTGTTTTGTCCTCTGTGTTCCCAAAGCCTTCTGTTAGACTCAGAGCAGACATCACTCCCTAGGGAGGCGGTCCAGACGCAAGGCTGAGAGAGCAGACTCCGGAGCTGGCCCATCTGGTTTCAAGCCCTGACTGCCCACTTACAAGCCATGCAAGCTTGTAACTTCTCTGTGCATCAAGTATAAAAGGGGACTAATATTAATGTAGTACCTACCTCATGGGGCTGCTGTGAGGATTGAATGGATTTCTATATGAAAAGAATTTAGAATAATGCTTTTGTACATAGTATGCACTCAGCAAATATTAATTATCCTTATTACGTGGTGTATTGTCCACCGTCATGTAACAGTGCTCTCCTCAGTGGAGGAGGTTGCCTTCTTTATTCAGCATTGTTGATGGCAAGCACAGTGTCCAACACACAGTGCAGCTAAATAGACCAGGAAATGAAAGAATGTTGTAATTTGTTGAAACCTCAATTCTTATAGAAAAGTACATACTTTACACTTAAAAAAAAAAATCATGCACTTACTATTGCGTTTAGAAAGATACTGGCTTGAATCCATGGTGTCTAATGGTAGGGAGGGACCCAGGAGGCTGCAAAGACCAAGGTCTCACGGAGATTGAGCTGTACGTGTGGCCCCCCTTCCACCTGGGAGTGATATAGACAGAGGGGCCCTGGGATGGTGGTTTGCCAGTGGCCTTTCAAGTACATTTCTTGCAACACTAGTTCCAAGAAGAGTTTCTATGATCAACTTCAACTTCAACTTTCCCAGACATGGCCAAATGGCTTTCCAAAAGGGACCTCACCAGTCTGCATTCTTGCCACATCGTCAGGGAATTCCCATTAGTCTGCAACTTCTCTAGCCTCTAACACTTGGAATTCCCATAATTTTTTTTTTTTGCAGTTTTGGCCAGGACTGGGTTTGAACCCACCATCTCTGGCATATGGGGCTGGCACCCTACTCCTTTGAGCCACAGGTGCTGCCCCCCCATAATTTTTAAGTGAGAAAGGCAAAACTGAAATTCTCTCTCCTCCCACTCCAGGTCTTCCACAATGCCAAAGTTTCTGAATGGCCTAATGTCAAAAAGAGCATAAGAAAGGAAAGAATTTCAAAGAAGAGAAGAAGGTGAAGGGTGGGAGGGTAAGGAAGGCAAAACGGAGAAGAGAGGAAAGCAGAGCCAAGGTTTAGAGGTGACGGATGAGCTAACAAGCAAAGCCCAGGAGAAAAATAAAGGGGAAACAATGGGCTTAAGCTGCTTAACCTGGTATTTTCTAACTTTATTTGCCCGAGGAATCAGTTCCCTCCTCAGCTGATCAATTATCATTACACTAAATTATGTGGGGTTCCAAGGAACACACTTTGAGAATTCTGCATCACGCCACCAGTCATTGTCTTTCCATACATCTGTTGTAAAAACAAATTTAAAAAATGTAGTAAAATACATGAATTTTGTCTTCTGTCATGTGTGCACACTCGCGTGTAGCTGTAGGTCAGTCTCTTAGCTCAAATTCTCAAACCTGTGTGCTAACTCTTCCTCTAACAACTGCCCAGTTAAATATCAGGTACTGACCAGTTCACATGAAAGTGAGAAACACGTGGAACACACTAATTATCGTTTCTGCAGGTCCTGCTTATTCTGTGAGCTGTTTTGCCAGTTAACTATTTAATTAAAACCTCCTGTACCGACCGTGGATGGACTTCCTTAAGATGTGCACTTGGCCTGGGAGAGCCGGCCTGGGCAGGTTTGGCCTCACTTCTCCCACTGTCAAACAGCACAACCTCCTAGGCCTCTCTCCCTCCAGTGGTAAGATGAGAGGGTCAAACCATACAACCTCGAAGGCCTCCTCACCATTGACATTCATACTTCAAAGTCCTCGCCAGAGCAAACTTACCAAAACCATTCCTCCTCTCTAGGCTCTCTATATTAAACTTGTAAAACGGGAACAGGTTTAATTTACTAAAAGCCTCTAATCACAACCAAAACCTTTTACTTAAACAATTAGAAAACAATTAGCTGGGGGAATAAAAACTATTTTAATTTGCTAAATGGGCTTCGCCCCGCCTAACAGATACGACAAGACCCTAACTAATGCTTCCGACCACACAGAAACCACACGGGTATGGCTGAGTCTGTGGGTAGAGGCGCAGGTTGGCTCCATTTGCTATTAAGGAAGTGAAAGGCGCTCACATTAACCTCAGCCATTTGCGGTGATTCACGTTTAAACACAAGCCTGATGTTTACAATGCTTATTGCTTCCTACTCATTCATCCAGCCCGATGCCCCAGCACAGATGGATCTTGCAGAAGCCCAAAGGCATTCACACCTCCGTCATCCTGTGTCTCACACCACCCTGGATTTATGAGCATATGGTCAAAATGGTGAGCTCTGCGAGCACAGCTCTGAGCCCAGGTGAAATGCCCAATAAATGTCCTTCATAATTAATCAAACGTGGCCAGACACAGTGGCTCACACTTGTAATCCTAGCACTTTGGGAGGACTGCTTGAAGCCAGAAGACCAACCTGAGCAACATAGCAAGACCCCATCTCTACAAAAAAAGAGAAAAATTAAGCAGGTATAGAAGTAACATGCACCTGTCATCCCAGGAGGCTGAGGCAAGAGAATCCCTTGAGCCCAGTAGTTTGAGGTTACAGTGAGCTATGATGACAGCACCAGACTCCACTCCAGCCAGAGCAACAGAGAGAAAGATCATGTCCCCAAACTAACAAAAATTAATGAAATGGGAGAACAACTGGCCCCAAATTCCAGTAGACTCTTGCTAGATGTCTTTATTTTACACGATGCTCATTTGTACCCCTACTCCACAGCGGTATGAACTCATTTAATACATTGCTCTTACCTAATAGGAAGTTATTTTTTAAAATTTATAACACAAAACGGAGCAATCTTCGTTTTAGAAGTTCTTCCCAGTTATTTCCATGTTTTGGTTCCCTTTCCTTATCCTCATTAACATACATATATTTTAATCTTCAGTAAGTTATTTCATCCCTCTGGTTCTTAGTTTTCCATTTATAAAGCAAAACAAAGATTTGTACCATCTTGATTTTAGAAGCTCTTTTCATTTGTCTTCCTTTATCCTCTGGAAATACATGTGTTTTCATCCTGGGTAATTTCCTCGCCTCTCTGGGCCTCAGTTTTCTGTTTTGTGAAATGAGCAGGACAGATTCTCTGGGCATCCTTCGAGCTCTATGGAACACAGTGTGCTGGAGTGATTTCACATGAAAATCCTGGCAGCTGGGGGCATGTACTGCCAGTGCTGCCACAATAAAATACCACAGGGTGGCTTAAACAACAGACATTTACTTTCTCACAGTTCTGGAGGCTGGAAGTCCAAAGTCAAGGTGTCGGCAGGGGCAGTTTCTTCTGAGGCCGCTCTCCTCGGCAGGCAGACAGCCACCTTCTTGCCATATTGTCATCCTCTGGTCTGTGTGGTCTGTGTTCTAATCTCCTCTTATAAAGACACCATTCAGACTGGATCAGGGCCTTCTCTAATGACCTCATTTGCCTGTTGAAAGACTTTGTCTCCAAATACAGCCACATTCCGAGGTGCTGGCAGTTAGCACTTCACCATAAACATCATGAGGGTGAGGGGAGGGACAATTCAGCCCATAATAGGGTATCTGGCAATTTTTCTTTTTTTTCCTCCATTTTTCTTCTTGTTTTCTTTAGCTTTTCTAAAATGTTCTTCCTCCCTGGTTCACATGACAGATTTGGCCCAAGGAGGGTTAAGAGACTGGCATCTGGATCCAGACAACCTGGATGTGAAGAGAGCCCATGGCTTACCAGGCCTGGATGTGAAGAGAGCTCTAAGGCTGACCAGGCCTGGATGTGAAGAGAGCTCTATGGCTTACCAGGCCTGGATGTGAAGAGAGCTCTACGGCTGACCAGGCATGTGCTGTGTGGCAAATCTCAGTGTCCTTCTTATAACATATAGGTGATAATAGCAGTACCTATCTCGTGGAAACACTGGGGAGACTCTGACTCTGGTGACATTCAGGTGAAATGGTCATTCAGGTGTGAAGGGATGAGAACAGTATCTGGCTCAGTTAATGTTGCCCTTTATCATTTGGTTTGTCTGGATATTACTATGGGGCTCGCCTTTATCATTGGCTTTGTCTGAACATTACTATCCCGCTGGCCATGGAGAAGCCCACTTGCATGAATAGAGAGAGATTAATGAGAAATTTTGGCTGCAGGAGGCTGGGATGGGGCAGAAGGAAGACTGAGATGGGGAGGACTGCCAAATACTCATGCCAGAATTGGACTCCTCAGTCCGCCCCAGAGGGCCATGCAGAGAAAGGACATAGTTATTAATGACTCTAAGGACACACACAGCTGCTTTGGAACTACTTTGGGTGAAAAACCACAGCCCAGAGTGCAGAACAGGGAGGGCTTCCTGGTGCTTCTGCATAGAACGCGGAATTGCTTTTGTTCAGGGAGCCCTGAAGAGAACCCAGCAGAGCTTGGACACCTCCGGGATGGGAAGGGACACATCAGACAGCTCTGTCTGCACAGACAGCAGCCTCCCACCGGGGACTCCAGCCCAGGATGGTGCTAAGGAACTACTAAGGAGCTGACTTCATCAGGTGGACAGAAGCTGCATGGACGTGCACCATGGGTGGGAGTGAGAGAGACACTTCTTAGAGTGTCCCTGACTGGAAAGAGGGAGTTTTGCTCTGTGCTGACATCCTCCATCATACCAGTGAGGGAACATAGGCCAGTGACACCCAAGTGGTGTATGCAGATTCATAAGGCCTGGGGCATCTCCCGTAGTACACAGACTCAAGTACCACTTAGGGTGCTGGTCTCTGAACTAGAAGCACATCTGCGCATGAACTGCATCTAAACTGGAGCCTTCACCATCGGAACCTCAGCCCAACTGAGGCCTACCACTGCAGCCTTATTTCAAAGAATCCAAGTAATAGTTTGAGAATGGATAGATTTCAGGGACACTGAAAATCCAAGGCAAGAAAGCAGAGGAAAGACCGAGGGAGGGTTTCTCCACAGCACACAAGGAGGAGTCCAGGGAGCCTAGGGTTGAGAGATTGCTTTGTGGCCCCAAATGGGGAGACTACAGCCCTTGATCTATAAATACAGGAGGATAAAAGGGTTCAGGCAAGAGGGATATCTTGCCAGAATCTGCCTTGTTCTCCAAGCTCACACCCTGTATTATCCTCCGTCCACTCAAAGGCATGAGAAGAGGCAAACCCAGAAGCTCAGTGAGTCACCCATTCTGAGGACAGTCCTTCCTGTCCCTGCTCCTGCCTTGCTTCCCTCCTGCTCCCTGCCCCTTGCTAATCGTTTCCTGCTCTTTCTGAACAGGCTGACAGGCTTCCCTGTGTTACTAACAGCCATTCATCAGAACTAGCCGTTCACAGCCCCAGCTAAAAGGGCCTTTCATCCACTCATTATCCCTCCACCAAAACCCCAACCGGGAAGAGACTTCAAAGTGCATTTGATTTCAAGTCTATGGCAGGTCTCGTGCAGGAGCAGCAGGAAGAGAAAGTCGCCCATCCGTGCTGAGGTCCTGTCTCTGCCAACGGAGGTGTCCACTGCCCACAGGGACACCCAGTCTGCTGTGTGCCTTCCATTATTGTGTCTTTTACAAAAGCAAAGCCTTCAAAGGAGGGTTCCAAATACTCCTTTGTGCTGTTTGAGAATCCCCTCTAGAGCCCAAACTGAAATGATCTGACTGGAGCTCCCAGGGGGCTGAGTCTTAGCACCAAGAGCCCCTGCTGCAGCTCCTGGATTTTCCCATCTGCTGCACCTCCTCCGATGATTTCATTCTGATTAGGAACACATTTCTAAGAGTAGATCTAAAAGGAGGTTCTGAGCTACATGCAGAATGGCAAAGTGACATTTCCTCATCCTGATCTTTAGGGCTGTGCTAAAGCCACCTGGTTCTTTAAAAAAAGAAAAGAAGAAAAAGATTTTTTTAAATTGAAGTTGAGATAAACTCTCATAGTTTATACCTCTTTGAACATTTGTGGTTTGTCCTCAAGTCCCTTCAGAACCAAAGATTAAAAATAAATCGGTATGTCCTGCTTCCTGCCCCATGTGGATTGGGCTACATTCCTAGACAGAAACACATTCTAAGCCTGCTCTCAGCTTAAACCAAGCCTTGATGGAAAGTCTTGTGAACCTTCGACTGGGGTGGGCACACAGGCGCTCCACTGAATGATCCTGGGCTGCTGGAATTCCAAACAACTGATTTCTCATCTGTTGGGCACCATACCTCCTAGCATTGGTAATCTGAGACCTGAAGGTGACCAGTAACTAGGAGGAATTTACCATCTTCCCTGTGAGCCAACCAGAGAACTAAAACAGACTCTTGCCTTTATTGGCATACTTGTATTTTTTCTGCCCTAAATCTAGACTTTATGATTTCTGCTTGGAAAAATCCATTGAACTTACACTAAAAGGCACAGATAGCGCTCCCTTGCCAAACACAATAGAACCTGTGTGAGTTGAGACAGCAACAAACTAGTCAATATATGGAGGCAGTCACAAGGAACTACTGTATGGATGCGTACATGGGGTGCATGTCCAGGCTGTGAAAATCAGGTCACCTTAAGGAGGCAGTCAATGTAGGGAAATGGCCAGCTATGGAGGTTCTGTTGTAAAAAGATGCTATTTGCCTCTCATACAGGTTAAAAACCCCACAAGTCCTTAGGGGGATTCAGCACCACTTCTCTGCTCATGGCTTCAACCCCATGTCCCCATCCACTGTCTCTGCCTCCTTCATGCCAGCTTGGATGATCTGACACAAGGTAATTCCAGAAGCAAGAGCGAGTCCTCAGCCCTTACTAGCCAGAGGTTGACAACAGGACCCTTCCGTGTGTGCAGCCTGTTGAGGACTAGACTTGCTTTCCCCCACAAGTGTCTTAAAGAGGTTTATTGACAGTTGGCTACTGAGATGGAGGCACTTTTACTAAATGGTCAGGACTTCTCCCCAAGGTGGAATGATAGAGACTAAAACGGCTCTGGTCTATCTAATGCATTTCATGGACTGTAGTCATTTTCCTCCTGCTTCTCAAAGGATGGCATCCAAGCCAGGTCTAAACCACCATTTGATGAGTTTGGGGCTTAGACTCAGGAGTAAGTGGGGCTGGAATCCTGCGTTCAGCTCAGAGGTGGGTCTGGCTACCACTAAAATCCCTAGATATACATTGCAGAATGTTCTCATAATTTTTATTCAAAGATCTATTGTTTGGAAAAATAGTTCATTAACAGAGACATTATGGGTTTAGAATACAAATGCTTCATGAATTTTGAAGGTAGAACTTGAGACTTGAAAGAAACTTTCTTGCTTGAGGCAGGAGATTCAGGCAAAGCCCTGGGAACCCCAAGCCAACTCAGCTACTTTGCTTTTCCCCTAGGGCTAGAAGTTTGGGAAACCTTGATGATTAGGATGATCATCAAAGTCTGTTCCAGCTCTTGAATTCTAAAAGTACCTCTTCCTTTCTTACCTAGGGCCCTTGTTCTTTCCAGAGGCAAGATAAAGACAGCTATTAGATAAAAATGGCTTCTCCCCCTGTTCATACTGCCTCTAAGAAAGCCTTTCTGGATTCAAGGACACTTGAAGTCCTCATAGAGAGTGCCCTGGGTGGCCTGCAACCAAGGCTGTCTTCGAAGGTCTAAGACCGCCTCAGGAGTTCTTGCCTCTTCTAGCTGTACCCCTGTGGGAATTTCCCATAACCTTGGCTGTGTCTCAGTTTCCTCTTGTGTGCAATGGGGCTAACGCTAGCAGAATGCACTTCCTGGTGCTGGTAAGCAGGATTGAATGAATATGTATGAACTGCTCAGAATCAGGCCCAGCATACATCAAGTTCTATAAAAGTGCTTTGATGAGTAAATAAAATATATTTTGGACCTACTTCTTTCTCAAGATTATTTTTAAGTTTTTACTTCCAGCAAAAAGCCTTCCCTTACTTACTGCCCCCACCACAATTCCATGGCAATGATTATGTGGCTAAGTGATCAGACACACTTCTCACTCCCCCTCACCACTGGCATATTTTTCTCCTCCTAACCTATGGTGGATGTAGAATTTTCATGATAACGTGTGCTAGTTATTTTAAACAAGGCCATCCAGATTAGGAACAGAAAGTACACTTGACTTATAGATGGTTGTGATAGGCTGAATAATGACCCCTTAAAGATGTCCTCCTTCTCGTCTGGGCATGATAAATTCTGCCCATAATCCTAGCACTCTGGGAGGCAAAGACCAGAGGATACCTTGGGCTCAGGAGTCTGAAACCAGCTTCAGCAAGTGCAAGAGCAAGACCTTTCTCTACTAAAAATAGTGCCTGTTGTCTAAACTACTTGGGAGGCTCAGGCAGGAGGATCACTTGAGCCCAAGAGTTAGAAGTTAATCATGAGCTATGCTGACATCCATGGCACTCTAGCCTGGGTGACAGAATGAGTCCCTGTCTCAAAAATAAACAAACAACAAAAAAAGTCCTCATCCTATCCTCAGATTCTATGAATATGTTACCTTACATGATAAAAGGAATGTTGTGAATGTGATCAAGTTAAGAAACCGTGGATAGAGAGATTATCCTAGATTATCTATAAGGGTCCAATGTTATCACAGGGGTGTTTATAAGATGGAGGCAGAGGTCAGAAAAGAGAAAAGGTGCTTGCACTGCTGGCTTTGGAGAAGGAGGAAGGAACCACAAGCCATGGACAGCAGGCAGACTTCAGAAGCTGGTGAAGGCAAGGAAACAGATTCTCCCTGGAACCTTCCAGTGGCAACCACAACAATCCCTTATTTTAGACTTTTGACCTCCAGAACTGTAACAGAATAAATTTGTGTCATTACACCATTAACTTTGTGCTCATTCTCTAGAGTAGCAATGGGAAACTAACACAATGCTTCTAAACTAAAGACTTTCTCCAGATGGAATCTCGAAAGTTCAGAAGCCTTGACCTCAAAGCTGCATACCCAGAGAGAACCACCCTTCAAGGAAAAAAAGAACATAAGACTGTATGTTTTTTTAAAAGAAATATCTGGCACCATCATCTGTTTCGTGATAAACTGACAATGAGATCATTTGCCTCAGCTTATACCTGTACATGTTTCCAGATGTAGCAGCAAATTCATTCTTTACCTTTTTTTTGAGACAGAGTCTCATTCTGTCACCTTGAATAGAGCGCTGTGGCATCATCATAACTCACAGCAGCCTCAGTCTTTTGGGCTCAGGTGATCCTCTTGCCTCAGCCTCCCAAGTAGCTGGGACTACAAGTGTCTGCCATGATGCCCAGATAGTTTTTTCTGTTTTTAGTAGAAATGGGGTCTTGCTCTTGCTCAAGCTGGTCTCAAACTCCTAAGCTCAAGGGATCTACCTTATCTAGCTCCCAGAGTGCTAGAGCAACCATACCTAGCCCCTATTTTTTTAAGATATATCTGAGAAATATATTTTTTCCTTGAAGAGTTTCATTTTTGCTATTGTCATTTCTCTCATTGTTTTTGTTGACTATTACCTCAATCTCTTATTTACATGTTTACATGTTTATATCATAGTACTGACAACTAACATGTATGCCCAGCCTTCTGTGTCTCAGGCACTGTCCAAACTATTTGCATGCATTCAATTATTTAGTCTTCACAATAACTCTTTCAAGTATACACTTCCATTATGCCCATTTTTCAAATGAGGAAGCTGAGGCACTGAGAGGGTAATATGGCTAAAGTGTACAGCAAGCAAGAGAAAAAGCCAAACTTCAAACCCAAGTGCTGTGGCTCCAGAGTCTGTGAGCTTAAACTATACTTTCCTGCCCCTAAAACAACCACCTTTCTAAGGGTCAAGACTCAGAGTGATTTTTGCTCATTTTTACCTCCTCAATCCCACCCCTCATTTTTACCTCCTCAATCCCACCCCAGCATGCCTAGCACATTTATTGAGCACCTATTATTGTTAGGCCTTCTGGTAGACACTGGCCTGTACAGCACTTCTTGTTATCTTTACTACAACCTCAAGTGCCTTATCCAAGGCCATACAAATACTAACTGGGAGACCCTCAAGCCCATGCACTTTCCAGTCCACTGTGCTGAATTTCAGAAACAGGAGCACTGCAATTAGAGTCAGTGATTCAAGGCCTTGACCACACAGACCTGTCACTCCTCCACAATGGCAACAACAAAACCTACTGCTGTGGTTTGAATGTTTGTCTCCCCCCAAAACTCATATTGAAATTTAGTTCTCAATGTGGCAATACTGACAGGAGACTTTAAGAGACTGTGCCCTCATGAAGGTATGGATCCATTCATGGATTAAAGGACTGATGGGTTATCATGGGAGTGGGACTGGCAGCTTTCAAAGAAGAGGAAGAGAGACCTGAGCTAGCACATGAGCATACCCAGCTCTCTCGCCATGTGGTGCCCTGCAGAGTCCCACCAGCAAAACATCTCTCACAAGATTCAGCTCTACAACCTTGAACTTTTCAGCCTCCATAACTGTAAGAAATAAGTTCCCTTTCTTTACAAGTTACTCAGTTCCAGTATTCTAAGCAACAGAAAGTAGAATAAGATTCCTACCTCCTACCCAGTTTCCAGTATTCTAAGCAACAGAAAGCAGAATAAGATTCCTACCTCCTACCTGATTATTCACACCCCTGGAGATGAGGATGGTGGGACTCCACGGCTAGGGGCAGAGTAGGCCTGCCCGCCCTCGCACAGTGGTGGGGTTCTGAGTCAGGCTGTTACAGCAGAGCTGTGGGGCACAGCTCTTTCCACATGAGGCCCAGCTCTCGGCCACCCTTCTTGCCTTCTCTAAGAGAAGACATGACAGATTAGGGGCCTTGGAGTTTACTTCCTCCCTGGAGCATCACTGAATCACCTGCCCCAGCTCCCTTCCTTAAGGCTTCTCAGCACTAACTGCATATTAGTATCACTCAAGGGACCTAAATGAAATACGAACATCTATATCCCACCTCTGATTACTGACATCATAACCTCTGGAGCTGAGTATGGGTCTTTTCCAAAGTTTCTCTGATAGAGTTAACAGGCAGCCTAGTGTGGGAAGCCTAGTGTAGGGCTAAGAGCTCAGTCTTTGGAATCAGTCAGCCCCACAGCTGTGACTACCAGCTCAGCGGTGATGAACAAGTTACCCAAGTTGCTTCAGCTTATTCACCTACAGACCAGCTCTGCCCATCTTCTGACATATCATGGCACACAGAGAAAATGAGAATATTTGTAAGCATCCCAGAGTAAATAACAGAGTGGAAGAGAACTTCTCAGATGCTTTGGCCATCTTAAGGGTGAGGGTATCAGTACTTATGCACACTTTCAGGACTTGCTGGCCAGGGGCTCTGCATAGTAGAGCGAGCAGGGGAATTTTTATCAAGTCAATTCACTATAGAACGTTAGAGCCAAAAGAGACCTTAGAAAATGATATGTTCCAACCTCTTCATTCATACCGAGGAGGAAACTGAGGCTAGAAAGGTCGGGTGACTCACTCAAAGAGGATGCTGGATGGGTGTCATGACTGCCTTTGCTTAAATTACATGGCAGGCCAGGAGGCAGCGTACACACCCAGTGATCAGAGGGCAGCTGGGAAAGAACACTCCCAACCCTTGTTGGATATCACTTACATCACCCCAGGTGACAGGTTGATTTACTGGCCCCACACTCTTGCAGCCCAAGAGGCTGGCTGAGAGGCAACCGTCTTGAAGTGCAGGTGCCTGTGAGCAATGATGGCAAGTAAGTTTCTTTGCTCTTTTTCTTCTTCTTTTCAATCTGGAAAGCTACAGTCAATGAGTGTCTGCAGAATTAAAGCCAGCATACAGGAATGGAGGTATAATCGGAAAGCCACTCAAGACTGACAAGTCAACCACTCAGCATGTTGAAATCATTTGTCTAGCTAGAGATCGTTTTTTCCCCATTAAGTTTATTTCAGCTGTGGAGTGGTTAGGGTTTAGGGGAGCTGTTTGGGCCCTGACACTTGAGCTTCTTCTGCACTGCTGATTTATGACAGACCCTTGATGCTGGAAATACTGGTTGCCCTGTTTGTATGCAGCCCAGAGCACCCTCCCCACCTGCCCCCTTAATTCTACTCCCCCACACTGCATAGAGATGAAAATTCAGAATGTGAAATTTAAAATCTGCTAGTGACAAAGAAGGGCCAGGACGCCGCTGGTTACATGGGTTTGAGAGTGGAAGCCAGGTGCGTTCTCTCCAGTGTGGCTACACACTGTCTTTGAAACAGATGTCACCCGCTTCCCCGCCATTCTCCTCACATGGGGGAGGCACAGAGCTCCAGAATGGGAGACAATAGGCATTAATATCCATTGGAATGACAGCTGTTTATGACTCGCTTTGCTTGGGACACGTGTCCCCCAAGCAGAATGATTAGCACTCCAGCAGAATACGATATTTGCCGGTAATCAAAAGCGAATGGCAGATCGTTTGGACTAATGGGAAGCAGGGTCCACATCAGCCTTTCTGGAAGTTCCCACCAAGAATAAATAATAAAGTGGGTTCAGAGCAGTCGCCTCCCTCCCACTCATAACATGGTGGATTTGTTTAGTGTATCCTGGGAAAACTTACCTGCCTTGCCAGGGTGTGATGAGGATTAATTAATGTTTGTAAAGTGCTTGGAATTCCACGGAAGAAATGTACCTTGTCGGTGCAGATTATTATCATTATATAGTGCCTTTCATCCCAGAATCTCAAAGTGCTTCCCCAACAATTAATTAAGCCTCACTACACCCCTGCGAGGAGGAAAGCATCATTCTGCCCACACTAATACAGCAGAGTCTCTGCACCTGAGTCACAGTCTAATGTTCAAGCCTCCCTCCAGGAGGGAAAGAGACTCCATTAGCCAGCGTCCCTAAGTGCTTCATAATACATGAGTCACTAACAATGCAAGGCAAAGCACTATACGCGGATACCTATGGCCATAAGGACTGGTTTAATTTTGTTTGGTCCCTAATTGTCTGGGCTGCTTGTTTTATTTTTCTCTCTCCCATGTAAAGCAATAAGGTGCTTGTCAGAAGAGAGCCCAATTAGCAGCTGTAACAAGTTACAGTATTCTGACTACGCCTTCTGATTCTATTCCTGAGTAGTAATTCTAGAAACAGGTTGCACCCTCTCCTCCACCCATTATCCCCCCCCCAAAAGAAGTTGACTTACCTTTAGGAAAAATTATAATGGGATTATTAACAGGAGGGACAGTTAGATGCTGTCTTAGCAATCTGGAGGCTGCATGCTCATCTAACGTGTGAGCATCTCAAGCATGTATTGTAATTCTTTTTTTCATTACAAGCGCAATAATTCATAAGCATAAATCTCTTGGATTGGCTCTTTTTAAAAGGAGCTTGAAAATCAAGTGAGCATGTGTAGCATTCCAGGGGCACAGTATGTGCTGGAGACGAATCAGCCTCAACAGTCCTCATCAAATGCATTTTGATACAGAAATTTTTGGCATTGATTCTGGACAAGTTTTAAGACAGGAATTTCCTTGAGGGGCCAACTTTTTAGTGGTGGAATCCTGGAAGGAAAATCATGATTTCAAACTCTAATCCTAACTCAGGGATTAAATCATTATGTGACCTCAGAAACATTCTCTAAGCTCACATCAGACTCTCCACTTCTCTTGTGCACATCCCAGAGCTGAAAGACCCAAGTTCCCAGTTGGGTTGACTAGTCATGTTACCCTGGACAAGCCACTAACTTTTCTGAAACCCAATTTCCTCATCTACAAAATGGGAAAGATAATGGCTTCCCTATGTACTTTTTATAACCTGTAGTGCAGATAGAATGAGATGATTTTTATATGGGAGTGCTTTGTAAACCATGAAAGCTATACAAATATAAGTGGCTGTTAATAGCAGGAGTTAAGTCATCATAAGAACCCCGCAGTTATATGAAGACAGGCGTGTTCACAGTCATAAATCACACTAAGCAGTAGCCATCTCTAACGTGTGGTGTGCTTATAATCTATGCTAAGTAGACGGAGAAGGGAAGGTGAAGAGCTCTAAGGCTGAAAATTTTAGGCATCATCAGATGGGTGGCACCCATTATGGTACCCCACCGCCACCTTATCCCTTAATCCCATCAAGGAAGCCCTGCCTGCCATCATGTAGTCCTGGTTAGTCTTTCCTGCATGATCTTAGACCCAGGTGTTGGCCAATCAGAAGACTCCATCCTCTGGCCTCAGGGATGGGCATTAGCTCAAGCACGGCCAATTAGGGTATTTTCAATGACTAACGTGCAGGTGTTGGGAGAGGGAAGTTCTATTTCCATCAAAATTGCTAAACTGAGGGGATGTAAGTCGCTGTCCACTGGAACAAAGCCTGCTTGAGAATGTCGCCAAGCAAAGACAAGCTGAGGCAAGGGAGAGATAATTACTTGGAGCAAGTGGGTTTTATGGGGCAATGTTTTAATGCCTTGACAACACTATTTGTGTTCTTGGACCAAGCTGTGCCTTGACTCCTGATTTCTCAATTATATGAGACAATGAATTTCCCTTTTACTTAAGCTAATTTGAGTTGAATATCTATTCTTTGCAATAGTGAAAGGCTTAGCACAGTCATAAACTGTTGGAGAACAAACAAGATGCGTCAATTCACTCTGGGAAAAGGTGAGCAAGAACCCAACTCCACAATTGGGTGAAGCAGTTGCTGTGTGAATATTTTCATAGTACCTAAAAAATTATTTGAGCCTGTAATCCCAGCACTCTGGGAGGCCAAGGCAGGTGGATTTCTTGAGCTCATGAGTTCGAGACCAGCCTGAGCAAGAGTGAGACCCCATCTCTAAAAATAGCCGGCATTGTGGCGGGCACCTATAGTCATAGCTACTCAGGAGGCTGAGGCTGGAGGATCGCTTGAGCCCCGGAGTTTGAGGTTGCTGTGAGCTTTGATGCCACAGCACTCTACAAAGGGTGACATAATGAGACTCTGTCTCAAGAAAAAAAAATTTTTATTCGAAATGACCCTGTTTTTCAGAGGGAATATAGCTGGCCTCCTCACATAGTTAGTGGGCATCTAACTACTTCTGTTTAGGGGCCATTCTCACCACCTGCTGCTTCTTTTTAACCCATAAATCAACTGGTAACTATTTTCCTGATATTAGGGTCTCTGTTTGGCTTCCCTCACTCTTCATCTCCTGCCCAATCAGAAGGCTTTGTTCCTCTATCATCATTCTGCCATTTTCATCATATTATTCTCAGAAGGGTTTGGTGCTGTCCTGTGGGTACATTGAAAGCTCTTTGGAGACTAGGTTGGAACCCCCGAATGTTTAGTACAATGCCTGCTACACAGTAGCATCTTGCATTTGCTAAATTGATATTTGTTGTGACATGCTGTTCACTTAATTTAAGGAAGGATAGGGCACAAATGAATGAAATTTTTATTCTGGCTCAGCGCCTGTGGCTCAATCGGCTAAGGCGCCAGCCACATACACCTAAGGTGGCGGGTTCGAATCCCCAGCCCGGGCCCGCCAAACAAGAATGATGGCTGCAACCAAAAAATGGCCGGGCGTTGTGGCGGGTGCCTGTGGTCCCAGCTACTTGGGAGGCGGAGGCAGGAGACTCGCTTGAGCCCAGGAGTTGGAGGTTACTATGAGCTGTGATGCCATGGCACTCTACCCAGGGG
>CAUYQV010027474.1:0-12392 GCA_963574575.1 Galagoides demidoff | reverse complement strand
CTTTTTTTTTTTTTTTTTTGAGATGGAGCCTCAAGCTATCCCCCTGGGTAGAGTGCCATGGCATCACAGCTCATAGCAACCTCCAATTCCTGGGCTCAAGCGAGTCTCCTGCCTCCGCCTCCCAAGTAGCTGGGACCACAGGTGCCCACCACAACGCCTGGCCATTTTTTGGTTGCAGCCATCATTGTTGTTTGGCGGCCTGGGCTGGGGATTCGAACCCGCCACCTTAGGTGTATGTGGCTGGAGCCTTAGCCGATTGAGCCACAGGCGCCGAGCCTATACTGTATTCTTAATAGTTTTGAAATGTACCATTGCATTATGCACAATAGGTGAGATCCTATCAAATACTATCCCTTCTCCTGGCTTCCCCTCTTTCCTCCCCTTTCTTTCCTCTCCCCTCCTTCTTTCTGGACTATAGTTATGTTTTACCATTCATATGAATGTGTAGGTGATTATATATTGGTTTCATAGTAGTATTGAATACATTGGATACTCTTTTTTTCCCATTCTTGATATACTTTACTAAGAGAAATATGTTCCAGCTTCATCCAGGTAAACATAAAAAATGTGATGTCTCCATTTTTTAATGGCATGGTTACATATACCACAATTTGTTAATCCATTCATGAGTTGATGGGCACTGGGCTGCTTCCATGACTTGGCAATTATGAATTGGGTTGCAATAAACATTCTGATGCAAATGTCTTTGCTGTAAAATGATTTTTGTTCATTTGGGTATATACCTAGTAGAGAAATTGCATGGTAGGTCTATATTTAGCTTGTTGAGTGTTCTACAAACTTCTTTCCAAAAGGCCGTATTAGCTTTCATTCACACCAGAAGTGTAAAAGCGTTCCCTTCCCTCCAGTCTTAATGGTAGTCACCATGCAGTACTTTAATTTCAGATCTATAATACCAAGATGGCAAAATATACCTGTATACTCTAATGTTCAAAATGGGAAGTCAATAATTGTCCCTTATGTAATATTAATTTTATGACACTCCCAATATTTAAAAAAAATTTCCCCCAGATTGCGTTTTGTAAGACAACAGTATTGCATGAGCTCTTAAAAGACACTCTGTAATAAAAGGTCTTTAAGGTCAAGAGATTTTGGGAAACACTGACCAGAATGAAGTTAGGCCATTTTCTTTACTGTAGACATCTTAGAGCGGCTGATAAGCTTGTGTGTGTGGTCAGTCTCTCAGACCATGTAATTGTGAAACACCCAGCAATCACTCTTTCCAAAGATCATGGTTTGGAAAATGTGCAATATTATGGACAAAATTACTGAGAAGATGAGAGAAGAGAAAGTTAAAATTAAAAGTCAAGTGAGATTGGGTTATGTTCTCTACTTTACACTACTGCAGAATTGTAGCACATAAAACTGATCTCCAGCGGTAATTCTCTTTGTGAAGAGACAGTATCTACTTGCCCAGGGTTAAGGAAGCAGAGTTCCCTCAAGCCCATGCAGTGTACAGTGTGCAGACCCACTGAATTTCCTTCTTGAACCTATGAGGTCCTGTGGAGGCTGCAGAGAAGACTTTCTTTGTAGCCAATGGTCAAGTAAGGGTTCTTAGCAGTGGAGGGCTTATATAAAAAGTTGAATGATAGTCTCCCTCCACCTTGAAATAAATATATGTTTAACCAGAACCTTTGAATGCCACCTGATTTGGTAATAGAGTCTTTACAGATGTGATTAAGAATCTGGATGAGATCATCTTGGGTTATCTAGGTGGGCACTAGTTTTGGGGATAAGCATCTTCATAACAGAAAAGGCAGAAGGAGACTCGAGATACAGAGAAAAGACATGAAAAGACAGTCAGAGATTGCAAGTGTGTGGCCACAAGCTTGGAACTCCTGGAGCCATCAGAGGCTGCAAGAGGCAAGAAAGGGATTCTTCTCTAGAGCCTTTAGAACAGTGGTCCCCAACCTTTTTGGCACTAGGATCTGACTTCATGGGAGACAATTTTTCCATGGACAGGTAGAGGCAGGAGGCAGAGCTTAGGCAGTGATGGGAATGATGGGACACAGCTGTAAATAGAGATGAAGCTTGGCTTGCTGTCTGAGCTGCTCACCTCCTGCTGTGCAGCCTGGTTCCTAACAAGGCACACACTGGAACCTGTTTGGCACCAGGGACCATGTTCATGGAAGACAAGTTTTCCATGGATGGGGGTGGGGAGGCAGTGGTGGTGAGGTGGGTGGTGGGGATTGAAGTTGTGGTGGTGGTGGGTTGGGGCATGAGGGATGGGACAGGAAGCAGAACTCAGATGGTGATGCTATGCAGGGATTCTTAGCCAGCTGCTGACCAGTTGGGGACTGCAGCTTTAGAAGGAGCTCGGTCCCTGTGTAGTGGAAGGATGAAGGAAAGTGCATGTGGATTGTTTGGGGGACAGGGGCTCCGCAGAGGTAGGAAGAATGCTCCACTGCCTGCTGAAGAGTTAGAACAGAGTACCTTTGGGTGAGTACCCACTGCAAGGAAATGAAACAAACCTCCTCTGTCTTGGTGAAATCAGTGGTATTTGTGGTTTATAAATGGGTTTCAAAGGGAGGTTAGTGCACAGGCATCATGGTCCCTGATATTGCTGGATCCTGTATCTTTCAGGACTGTAAAGCACTGTGGACAGTGCAGTGTGAATTTCAGGAAGATGTGTCCCAATGAAAACACTTTTCATATATTCAGCCATTGCAAATCAAGTAGAAAAAAGTTGCTAATAAGCGAAAAATGTTCTACTTTATTTTCCGTTTAGGAAAATGACATAACATTCCCAAGGGAATGCTCCTATTGCTTTGGAATAGCTCTGATGGGAATTCTGATTGGGAACAACAAGATTTCCTGGGCATGTTGAGGATGAGTCAGGATGAGACAAAGATAATGCTTCGTTGCTCTGTATAATAAGGTGAAATAGATGCAGGGGGCTGCAAATGGAAATGGCAGGGGATATGAGGAGGGCAGAGAGAATGAGAGGTCCTATGAACATGGAGAACATCTGTAACCAGTAGAGGGTATGGCCTCTGGGAATTTTTTTATAGTCAAGAATGGCTAATCTGTGTCTACCTTTAACTTATACTGAAGTTGTAATTATTTTCTATTATGCTCAAGTCATCAATAAAACTTCATATATAGTAATCTTGTGTTAGAAATGCCTCAGAAAATGTAGAAAAACATAGTATCAAGTGTTATGGAAGTGGCTGCCAAGAGGACATCAGTCACAGAGACTGGGACAGAGGAGCGGGCAATGGGAGCGATGCAGGCTGTACAGCTGATTCTGGGGAGGCAGAGGCAGATGTTGGGGAGGGTCTAGCCCTCCTGCCTTATGTGGCCTGGGAGCTCCATTCAGATACAAAAGGGAAGGTTTGTCCCAGAAAAGCAGGGGCATTCAGACCGAGTATATCTGGGCTCCTGGGTAAAGTCAGCTATGCTCAGGAGTGGTGGAGGGATATGGGCAGGATTTGAGTGTGCTTAACAGAGGGAGATTTGTCAGGCTAGTTATACAAACCACAAACCACCAAATTCATTGCTTTATGTTGTTAAACCAATACATATAACTCTTTGGAAAAGCATCTGCCCTATATTCGCAATATTATCCAAGGTTGTGCATTCATGTGTTTGGTGTGTGACTCTGACAAGTCTAAGGAAACTATGCCAACTAGAAAATGTCCGACACCAGTGCCCTGTGGAAAACCATGCAAAACACTGCTATTGGTGATGTAGAAATGTGATTTGAATAAGGAGCAGAGAGAAATGGGACAGGCAGAATGAGAGCGGTCTGGGAGCAGTGGAACCCACTGAAAATGATTGCAGAAGGAAACAAAATTGTAAGCTAGAAATACCCCTTTTGGCATTTGTAACCTGAACTCATTTCAAGAGTAGAAAAGTGACTGGTTTCAATCTACTTGGTAAAAACTAATGAAAGTGGGAATTAGTGCTAAGTGTGTTTGGTCTTCCCCCCAATACTGTACTTATTCTTGTTAGATATAAAGGTTTTACATAGCTAATAACAGGTAGGGGCGAAACACCACATAAGGCTGAGAATCCACGTCACCCAAGGCTGTCATCTTCATGTCAACATCAATTAACAGGACATCAGCGGTCCTTCCTTTAGAGATTAGTAAGATCTGCTGAAAAAGGGCTACTTTGGAGGAAAGCATTGCCCATTTGTGTGTAGGGGACCATTTGCTTTATTGCGTCTTCCCACTTGATTAGTCTGATGTCTGGGTTTCCAATCCCTTCCGAGGCCTGAGAGAGGATTAGATCACTCATTTCCAACTGGTCATTTCTCTCTGCGGATGGGAGAATCAGTGCTAATTGATACTTTTTATATTTAATTACACTTAATTTCTTCTCTCTGGCTGCCCTGAAACCAAGAAGAGGAAAACAGTGTTCTCCATGCAAATCTTCTAACATAAACATTTCTTAACCTCATTTGCTTCAAGATTGGCCCAAATATAGAATCCTTAAGATAAAAACTGTTTAAAGCCGTTTCTTATCTGTATTTTGATCCTGTCTCTTGAAGTCCCTCTTTTTGGAAACTATTTCTGAGATTTTTGTGATGGGAATTTGCTCAATTTCTACTTCCCTAGCACCCAACTCTTGTGTATCTGATATTGATATAATCATTTCCCAGGCCTTCTGTTATCTTGTCTAAACGAATTTCATAACCTTTAGGTTCATCTTTCTCCCTGTGAACCACCAGACTGTGGGAACATCACCCCCCCATTCAAAATCTTGAAGTCTTCCACTTCCTTCTGGATTAAGTTCTCTACCCTGGTCCAAGTTTATTGTTCTCACTTTCTATTATTCCTCCATACTCATCAAGCTGTTTCATTTGATCTTCCTCCAGGGTCCTGCATTTTACCCAGCGAGAACACACATCTACTTCTCTCTGCCCCCTCCCTCCCTCTCTTTTTCTCTTTGTCTCTCTGAATCCTGCCACCCTCCAACAAGCAGGTTGTGTTCTTCTGCTCTGGGGTACTTGCTCTGACTACCCCTGTCTGACGAGATCTCTCCTTCCTTTAACATCAAAGAGTTTATTGTCAAGGGCATTGATTTGGTGATCTAGAGTCAACCTCAGGAACTGAATCGAATAAAAAGGAGGGTTTTTTTGGGAAAAAAATATTCCAATGCAAACTCTGCTACCTACAAGTATGAGGAGTTTTGATAAGTTTATTAAACTTCATTGAGTCTTATTATTTTTTGTTCATAAAATAGAGACAAATCACTCTATCTACTTTTCCTTATTATCATGAGGATTAATAAATGTAATATATATGTCAAAGTCCTTGAGGTCTGAAAACTCTTACACAAGTGTGTGTTATTATACCTGCTGTTAGAGATCTGTTAGTGAATTGACCCACTATCAGAACCTTCCCTTGTTATTTAATGCTTCGTATATCTATCTATGTCTAATTAGTAGAACTCACTTCACCAGCAGGCCTACAAACACAAAGATAACACGCATTAATTTTCCAAGTCATGTCTTGACCTACTACCACCCCCATGCCTTCCCTTTATTAGCAGTAATAATCCCTCTTGGGATTTCCCAACACCCCCATTCTCTAATGGTTTAAGAACCAAAGGGTTTACTTTATTGGTTCTTTATTTGGTTCTTTCAAGGCAAGTCTTGTTCTTCAAAGAAAGGCAGAGAAAGAGGATGGGAAATTCTAGTTTGTCTACTGTTGGTTATTGATTTCCCCCAGTTTGGTGTATATTTCTGCCTTTAGGAATATGCTCTGATAGGCCCAGATGCCTACACAGGTGGTGAATGCTGTGGATCCACATGTATGGCAGAATGATGACCTGCCGGTGTCTGTGGCAACCTCAGAAGTGGCAGCTCGGATCTCCCTGAAAGAGAGCATGCTTCAAGGAGCATAGCCCACTATTAGCCTCCACTGTCTCACCTTCCCATTGGGTTGGGGGGTATGCTAGAATCAGGACATTCTGCTTAATATAGACACTTCTAACAGGCAGCTTTGGCACAGACACTCAAAAATCTGCCTGGCTGAGGTGTCCTCAGAACTTCTCTGTGGACCCTTTTAATTTAACCTGATTTGTTTTTCTCTCTCATTTCACAGTGCCTGCCCTGAATCATGGCATGATGATTCTTCTTACCTTCTTTTTCCTTCTCTTTTTATTCTGAAGGAGAAACCTATTGAACATCTAATCCTGCTTTGGTATCTATTTTTAGGAAGATCTGAAACAACACAGAAGGGTCTCCAGCCTCCCCCCATACTCATCAGAACCCTTAAACCCTTGTTATGACCCTCGGCTCCTTCTTTCCTGGCAAACCCTCCTCTGGGCCTTCCCTTTCTTGCCAGTGGACCTTGAAAAGGCCATTCCGGTCTTTCCTGATGGATACCTTAAGTGTGAATCTCAGGGTTGAGTTTTCCAAAGGTTCCTTAGAAGACTTACAGTTTCTTTCTGCACAGTGCCTTACCCTTACCATGGAACTAGGGGAGAGACATTTTTTGTGTCCTTTTACAGTATATACTTCTTATTATGTCCTTTCCTCAGAGAGTATGCCTATCACTGTTACATTTTGAAATCCAAGGCAGAAGTGATTTATATTATTTTTTCTTCAAAATGAGCCATCAACCAACCAACCAACTAACCAACCAACCAACCAAATAATGAAAAAACTGTCCAAGAAATGTGCTGTTTCTACTCTTAGACTTAATACAGGCTCATATGGTTCTATCAGGCATCCTCAAACTATGGCCCGCGGACCACATATAGCCCACCTAGGACATTTTTCTGGCCCGGTGGGTGTTTTTGCCACCATTGCCTGTCCTGCTTAGCAGCCGACTCATCCTGGGGCCCACAGTCCAGCCCTCCAACGGTCTGAGGGACAGTGAACTGGCCCCCTGTTAAAAAAGTTTGAGGACACCCGTTCTAGGTAATCCTCAGTGAGCATCCTTTTCATATATTTTGTCTTCTTCTCCTATATGGGAAGCTTTTTGAGAATTTCTTCTTGAGTTTCCAATTGTCTTTAAAATTGAGGGCTAGATTAAATTATCTTGAAGATCCCTTTTAGTTGTGTGATTTCCAAGGACAATACAGTATTAGCTAAGACATAGTAAAAAAGGTTTATCCTTTACATACTGAGTCTGTTCTTTTTGATAATCTAGTTATCATTTTCCAATTTGTCCACATGCATTACATTATTTGATCTGTATACCCAGCTTGTGAAATGGCAGAGTAAACACTACCTGCCTTTTCCTGTTAGGAACTTGAGACTTGTTGAAGTCAAATAACAAGGCCAAGATCCTAGAGAAGGCTCTGGGTCTGGTGTACCTGGTCTAATTAAGATGCCATATCATTTTCGGTTCATTTCATGCCCTATACCTATGAACTTAGTGCCTTTCCTGAAGCACCTTTTTATTGCTCTCATTCTTGGGGCAAGGGGCAAGAGAAGGTAATGCAGATTCAAATGCCTAAAGGGCCCACGTAGGAGAAGTTAGTAAAACTGGGTCAGGATTGCACAGCAGAGAGGCAGGGGACTATGGCAAACTGGAGAGCACTGGTCTGATCTGAAAGGGATCATCCCTGTTCAGCTCTGCCTCTCTGTTGTCACTCAGGAATGCTGGCCCAAGGTTGCCAAATTTTCAGTGTTTCAGGAAAGCTGGAAATATATATTTTAATGTGAAAATATTCATTTTAAAATGTTAAATAATTTTGGAAAAAGGTTAAAAACCCTGTGAGGCCCCAATGCATGCATCTGTAGGTGGCTTTTGGTGCTATAGATCCACAATTTGGGGACTGCTGCTTTGGAAGTTGGAGCCATTGTTAACTCCGTAAGCTATGAAGTGATTTGGTGAGCTTTGCTACTTTTATTACAAGTTTGATATAAATAATGGCAAGCAAGAATAGCTACCGATTGTTGAATGCCTGCTGTGTTTTAGGGAGTATGCTTGGTGGTTGACACACATCACCCAGAATTCTTCTAGCAATTTTATGAGAAATCTGTTATTATCTTTATGCTACAGGCAAGGGAGCTGAGGCCCAGAGTTGACTTAATTTGCTAAGAGTACACAGTCAGTAAATCCAGGGTTCTGGCTTCAGTGTGTGTTTTCTATGTGTTTTTTATTTATTACACCATATTGCCAATATTCTCAGGGAAGAGAGAGAAAGGGTAAAATAAAAAATGTGGTATTTCCCCTCTTTTGAAACAAGTCAGAGGTAGTTTCTCTTTATGGAGAACTTAGAAGATAAGCATCGTCTTCCTTTCTGGAATGGGAGAGATGTCCTCATGTTTGGGAAAGGGAGAGGAAGGGAGAGGAAAAGGAGATGTCCCGAGGTCAGATGAACTCCTGTTTTCTTTAAAAAACTGTAAGCCAGAAATAGACAAGGCCCCCAATCAGCTAGTGTCTGACTTTTGTGTTCAGTCAGTCTGTCTGCTCTGACCATAATGTCCTGTGAGATATCCTCCAGCTTATTCCTGCTATCTTTTTCTCCCATTTCCAAAAAGGAAATCTCATTAAAAAAAAAAAAAAGAAAAGAAAGAAAAAGAGAGAGCTCTTTTGTATAGGGTCTGAAGTCAAGTCCAAATATAACAGGAGCTCAATAACTTCCCCCACCCGCTAGGGTTTTAAACCCAATTCCCTCTGCCCAGATGGCTGCTACAGAAAGACAGAGCGTTCACCCACTGCTTCCTCCTTTTGTTGGCTGCCCCCTGATTATAGCTAATGACTCCCAGCTGTACTGCCTCCAAAGACTTGGAGAAGATGAATCTTTAAAAAATAATTTAATAACTAGACTCCTCCAGGGATGGGTGGGGTTGATGCCAATCCCATTGGACCATTGCCTCATTCAGAAGCTAGCTGGATGGTGTGCCTTGGATGGGGAGGAGAGTTACTATGTACATTTTGAAGCCCTCTTGATGTTCCCTGTAAGAATCTGATTGATTCCATTTTTCTAACCTCAGTTGAAAAAAATTCATCTCTGAATAATTAAAAAAAAAGTTACATCTGTGTAACATAGACTTCCACTCCAATACAGAAAATTTGAAAATGTCTTTTAGAGCTATGATTTTATCCAAATCAAGGATATTTTACATTCAGTATCTTTGGAATATTTTTCAGTGTGGTTGTATCATACAAATAAGTAGGTGTCTACAAAATTTTAAAACTTGCCATTGGCATCCTGGAGTTTCCATTTTGTCTTTGTAGTGCCAGGTCCTCTGAAATGTTGATTTTGTTTTTTCTTTTTATAGAGACAGGGTCTTGCTCCTGCTCAGGCCGGTCTCAAACTCTTGAGCTCAAGCAATCTTTCCACTTCATCCACCCAGAGTGCTAGGGTTATAGGCATGAGCCATTGTGCCCGGTATGGCTTTGAATACTATTTGACTTTGAATACTATTAACCATCAGAGAAAAAAAAATCAAAGCTCAAAGGACATCAGTAATGACAACTACCCAGAATGGACTTGCAGAGATGGTAGGTCTCTTCTTTCTTCTACCTCCCCTCTTTTTCTTCTTCTCCCGCTCTTCCTCTTTATTCTCTTCTTCCTTTTTCTCTTTATCTTACTCTTTCCTCTTTTCCTTTTTCTTCTTCAACAACAAAAATAACAACCTGAGAAAGGAGTGGTGTGGAAGAATTGTACTACCCTGAAATTTGACAATTTTGTCCAATCCGTTTTCTAGAAGTATTTGATAGTATTTGGGATCCTGTGACATGTCCTCCTAAAACTGTGGACAGAATTTATCTCAGACATCAGTGATGAACATCTCCTGTGAGCCAGACCAGGTGCTGAGGTCAGATACATCAATAACTCATTTTCTTCATGTCCTTTCAGAGCACTGGCTGAGAAAAATCACATTCTCAAGCTAATGATGACTATGTTGTTGGGTTCCATAATGATTATTTTGGGGAGCACTTTATCTTCCTGGAAGGCAGTGTGGCATAAGCTTTAGAGTCAGGGCTAAGTTTAAACTTTGACATTGACCCTTACTGAAACTTTCTGAGCTCTACTTTTGTCCTCTGTAAAATGGAACTTGCAAGATTTTGGTGAGAAATAGCATCCTGTTGGGAATCTGGAAAGCTTTTTTTTTTTTCAATTATTATTTTTATTTCAAAATATTAATTAAGGAAGTACAGGTGTTTTTGTTACATGGATATCTGGCATAATGCTTCAGCCAGGGATTTTGGTGTGTCCTTCACTGGAATACTGTTTAGTGTACCCAACAGGTAAGTTTTTATTCCATGGCCAACCTCCTGCCCTCCTTCCTCCTTTCTTAGTTCCTCATGTCCTTCATACATGGGCTTTGTGCCCATAGGTGCTCCCACTTGTTAGAGAGAAAATGTAGTGTTTAGTTTTTCATTCCTGTGATATTTCACTGAGGATGGTGGTCTTTAGTTCACTCTATGTTGCTGCAAATGACATTATTTCATTTCTTTTTATGGCCAAGTAGAACTCCATGGGGTATGTGTATGTGTGTGTGTCTCACATTTTATTTACCTGCTTATGAATTGAAGAATGCATAGGTTAATTCCACATATTTGCAATTGTGAATTATACTGCAATAAACATTTAAGTGCAGATGTCTTTTTGAAGACTTCATTTCCTTTGGGTAGATACCCAGAAGTAGGATTGCTGGCTCAAATGGTAGGTTTACCATTACCGACCAAATGGTAGGTTTATTTCTTTAAGGACTCTCAATACTGTTTTCCATAGAGGTTATACTAATTTGCAGTTCCTAAAACAGTGTGTAAGCATTCCTTTCTCTCTGTGTCCATGACAGAATTTATTGTTTTTGGTCTTTTTCATAATGACCATTCTAATAGGGGTAAGGTGTTATCTCATTGTAGTTTTAATTTGAATTTCCCTGATGATTAGTGATGTTGAGCATTTTTCCATATGTTGGCTATTTCTCTATGTTTTGAAATACTTCTGTTTATGTCATTTGCCCACTTTATGGTAGGTTTTTTTTTCCTTGCTAATTTGTTTGAATTCTTTAGTTTCTGAGTATCAGTCCTTTGTCAGATGTATAGTTTGTGAATATTTTCTCCCATTCTATATGTTGTCTGTTCACTCTGTTGATTATTTCCTTTGAAATACAGAAGAAGCTTTTTAATTAATTAAGTCCCATTTATTGTTATTGTTGCTATATTTGCCTTTGGCATCTTAGTCATAAATTCTTTCCCTTGGCTAGTGTCTGAAAGAGTTCTTTCTTCCTTTTCTTTTAGAATTTTTATGGTGCCTGACATAGAAATTTTTGTACCTTACATTTAAGTCTTTAATTCATCTTGAATTAATTATATGGTAAGATATAGGGGTCCTGTTTCATTCTTTTACATGTGGCTATCCAGTTTTCCTAGCACCATTTATTGCTGCATGTTACTATGCTGAATACTGTAGACTACTGGAATACAATGGTAAGCATTTATGTATCTAAACATGTCTAAACATAGGTAAGGTATGGTAAAAATATTGTTTTGTTGTTTATTGTTGACTGAAATGTCATTATGCAGTACCTGGCTGTACTTTTCACATGGTATTTATTATTAGTCTCCCTACTTATTCTGGATTCTCTTCAACAGCCTCCATTTTAGTTGAAAATTTTTTATACTATCATCTTGTCAAAAATATTATCTAAAATTTAAGTGTGGCATCTTACTTTAAAAGAAATATAGACTCAGGGTGAAGGGATGGTCAGCTATATTCCAGGCAAATGGAAAGCAGAAAAAAGCAGGTGTTGCAATTTTATTTGCGGATATAATAGGGTTTAAACCAACAAAAGTAAGCAAGGATAAGGATGGCCATTTTATATTTGTTAAGGGTAATACTCAATATGATGAGATCTCAATTATCAATGTCTATGCACCCAATCAGAATGCACCTCAATTTATAAGAGATACTCTAATAGGCAGGAGCAACTTGATTTCTCCCAGCTCCATCATAGTTGGAGATTTTAACACTCCTTTGGCAGTGTTGGATAGATCCTCCAATAAGAGGCTTAGCAAAGAAATTTTAGATTTAAATTTAACTATTCAACTTTTGGACCTAACAGACATCTACAGAACATTTCATCCTAACAAACTGAATACACATTTTTCTCATCAGTCCATGGAACATACTCCAAAATCAATCACATCTTAGGTCATAAGTCTAACTTCAGTAAATTTAAAAGAATAGAAATTATTCCATGCATCTTCTCAGACCATGATGGAATAAAATTTGAACTCAGTAACAACAGGAATTTGCAGTCTCATACAAAAACATGGAAGCTAAATAACCTTATGTTGAATGATAGATGGGTCAGAGATGAGATCAAGAAGGAAATTACCAAATTTTTAGAACAAAACAATAATGAAGACACGAGTTATCAGAACCTCTGGGATACCACAAAGGCAGTCCTAAGAGGGACATTTATAGCATTGCAAGCCTTCCTCAAGAAA
>CAUYQV010027470.1:0-11351 GCA_963574575.1 Galagoides demidoff | reverse complement strand
TCATGTCATTTTCTCAGTTATAGTTTTAAAACATTCTGATTCTACTCTTAGAGAGTTTCACTTGTACCCCTGTAAGATATACCTCAAAAATGGTCCCTCCAATCCCCCTCCCTCCACCCATTCCCCCCTCCCTTCTCCCTCGGATTTATATATTAATTGTATATTTTGCTCATTTGCTTAAAAAGGGGTTTGAGCTATTAGGGAAAGCATTGTGCTGAATTACCATGAAGGAACAAGACAGAGTCTACAGGTCTTACACAAATATTGTTCTTGTTTTTATCTTATTCTTCCAAAGCATATGGCGTGTATTTGCTTTTCTAGGGGGGAGGATGTTATGGACTTAACCGTACCCCCTCAAAATTCATATATTGAAACCCTAACCCTGAGTGGGATGGTATTTGATAATTAGGTCATGAGGGTGGAATCCTCCTAATGGGATTATTGTCCCAGGAGATTGTGCATGCTCTCTTTCTCTCCCTCTCCTTTCCCGTCTCTCTCCCCCTCTTTCCCTCTCTCCCAACTTTCTTTCTCACATGCATGCACTGAGGAAGAGACATGTGGGCACACAGGAAGAAAGTGGCTATTTGCAAGTGAGGAAGAGGAACTTAACCAGGAATGGAATCTGCTGGCACCTTGACCTTGGACTTCACTGCCTCCTGAACTGTGAGAAATAAAGTCTATTTAAGCCACCCAGTCTATGGTATTTTGTTATAGCAGCATGAACAGACTAACACAGGTGATGACTGTGATAAGACATTTTGGAGAATAACCAAGTAATTTAGAAATTCATTTTATACTTGAACCAGTTTTATTTCAATCCACTCTAGAAGTATCCACAAAACAACAGCCTCTGAATCACAAAGCTTAGTACAGAGAAGCAAAGGGGTGCCAAAAAATGTATGCCCATTTTAGGAAAGGAAAAAACTATATTAAAATTGTAATACTCAAGTCACATTTGACTTCTGAAATTATAAGGAAAACAAAACACGATATACAAGATAACAAACATACGTATATATTGAATATTATGATTTCAATACAGGTTTTCCCTTTCTTAAGATGTGAATACATTTTTTGGCACCCTCTGTATATACCAAATGACTTTGGGTATGGAAAAAAAATGGCTGGAAAAAACACCAAATATTGCCCATCTTTTAAAATAAATGTATTTCTTCAGATTCAAATACAACTCATTTTCCTTTCAGGGCCAATAGACTCATAATTTTCAGGCAAGAATAACTAAAGGTTATATTGTAACATGTGAGATCTAGATGCTTCAAGATCCAAGAAAGGGAAAGGCAAGTCCTGGAACAGCAGAAGTGAAGCAGGAAAGGACAGGAGAAAAGACATGGAATGCAGGTGTCAAGGGCTCAGGGGCAATGTGTGGTGAGATCCTGAGGGAAGTTGTGCCATAAACGTGCCCAAGAGCCTCAAAACTATTCCTGACAAGGAAAGCAACACTGATGAGGATCACCGCTCCCTGCATCAAAGGGTATCCATCGTTTCACCAAAGCCTGCTTTTCCCTACTGGAAATTTTTCCCTGTAGCAAGTCACATTGAATTTTTTCACAGAGGTCAACAGGAAAATGTCCCACGGTCAATCTTTTGGGACAGCAATGAAGGAAAGATAAGAATAATTATGGACCCCAAAAGTTTTCAGATAATGACTAATGATAAGCACATTAAAAGTAAAATAGAAAGGTACTTCTTTGCAACGTGTCCTGAAAAAATCAATCCACACAATCTAGAGTATTCTACTATGGGGAAATTTTCATGCAACATTAACTTCCCTTTCCTTTTATGCTTCTTTAATTTATTCAGCAAACATTTATTGCATGTCACAAGTGGCAGGCACTGGGGTACTGTGGTAATCCATGGAATAAAATCTCCCAGAGAAGATGGAAACTAAACACATAATAATAGCAGCAAATAATACAGAAATCTAACCAGAGCCAAAGTCCCACCAACTATTTTAGAAAGTGAAGTGTAAAATGTTGCAAAACGTGAAAGATCAAAAAACACTGATAAGCCACTGAGCTCTCAGGTCCAAGAAAGAACTCTTCAAGCATTCAGAATGCTTTGTTTGATAGGAGTGTTTCCGTTTACCTGGGGGCTTTGGTATCAACTTGACCTTCAGAGGGTCTAGAGCAGCAGTTCTCAACCTGTGGGTCACAACCCACAGGAACTGTATTAAAGGGCCATGGCATTAGGAAGGTTGAGAACTGCTGGTCTAGAAGCTAAGGTCAACCACATGGACAATCATGTCTACTTGACAAATCCCCAACTAAAACTCTGAATGAGCGTCCCTGCTTGGCAGTATGTGCTGTATGGGAGAAGTCAGCCAGCTACCCATGCCTCTGCTAGGACAGGACTATAAGAGACCATATATGTGAGGATAACAGCTTTCAGTGAGCTCTGTGAGTGCTTCTAATGAATTATTGGACTTTATGTAGTGCTGGGGGTTCCCCAAACTTGTAATTGCTGTCAGAAGTGAGAGCAGTCTCAGGGACTGGAATTCTGCAAGAAGGTATCTAGCCTGGGTGGCATTAGCACAAGAACGCAGTAAACAAATAAACTATTTTGATTTCTTTCCTACATTTGTCATGAACCCTTCTCTAGCTCCATGTTAATAAACATTAACTGTGTAATGTTGTATATATAAGAAGTTAATAATGCTTAGTAAAGTTTTCATTATCCTTAAAGGGTTTCCTTCTTCCCCCTGAAGAGTTGGCATTATGCAAGTTTCTTTCCTTGGTCTTTGTGGCCAACACTGCTAAGCATTTACTAAAATAATTTTTCTCTTCTTCTTGATCACACAGGAAGACTTTATTTCCCAGCCTTCCTAGCAATTAGGTGTGGTCATGTGACCAAGTTCTGGCCAATGGAGTACAAGCAGAAGTTCCAGGCTTGGTCAATTATATCCCTTACGTACATTCTTCCAAGCTCATTTACCTTGCTGACTTATTAGATGTCAGACTTTGGGATAATTTTGGTAGCTCCTGGTGAGATATCAGAGCAACTTCCAAACTGAGTATGTGGAAAAGAGCCTGACTCCTCACTCAAGCCCCTAGAATAATCCTGGTCTATTACATGGTTGAGAAACAACTTCCACGTTGAATCTTTATTTACTATGGTCTAGTTTACCCCAAAAAATGCAGGCCTCTTCCCTTTGCTCTTGTTTTTGTCTGGTTTTTCTTCAACTATCTGCATCAACCACCATGTCACTCAGTATCCACTGGACATGTCTAATCTCTGAACCCTTACTTCTTCTACTCTAATTCTAACACCCTCTCTGACTCATTTCACATTGATACAAACTTAATTCCCCTAAAATAGAGCCATGATTTTGCCTCCCCCATGCTCAGAATGCTTAAATGATTCCCCGTTATTCATAAAACAAAATCCAAATTCAAAATGGCACACTAGACCTTCCATTAGCAGGGTTAATAAGTCTATCGTTTAACTCTCTCATTTACCTCCTTGGCCCTCTTCTTTAAATATATCCCACATTTTCTTCTTTTGGTGCCATGTTTATGTTCATTCCACTGTCCCCACCTGGGAACATCTTTCTGTCTTCTCTACATTTGCATCTTGAAATACAATCTCAAGTTGTACATAATTCAAAGAGTATCTATCTGTGCCCAACAGAAAAAATAACTGTCCCATTTCTAAATGAAGACAATATTTCTTCTGTACTTGTGAGTGTTGAGACAATTTCTATAGATACACATATATTTACACAGACAGGCTTACATTGATAAATCTACTTGCCTAGGAGTAGAGATTCACCTCCACAGACATAAATGCAGATTTATAGATTTAGAAAGGATAACTTGCTCAAATGCTATTGAAATCCTACTAATGGTTATAGGTAAAAAGGTAAAGGTGAAAGGAGTGTTAGAAACCAAATAACACAGATAAAGAATGCATTGTGTTATTACTATTCCAAAAGCAAATAATCTATACAAAATGAAGATATTTGCTTATGAAAAAATGTTTTGAAACAATAAGAATTATAAATATGTATCCTATGCAAATGTTCTTAGAAAAATCAAAAAGGGAAAAAAGAAAACATGAATTATCTGCCCCTGAAAATCTTTAAGATAATAATAATAGGTAACAAATCGCCTTGGGGCTGGTTGTGGTGGCTCACATCTATAATCTTAGCACTGTGGAAGGCCAAGGTGGGGGGACTACTTGAGCTCAAGAGTTCAAGACCAGCTTGAGCAAGAAAAAAACCCTATTTCTACTAAAACTAGAAAAATTAGCCAGGGTTGTGGCAGGTACCTCTAGTCCCAGCTACTCAGGTGGTTGAGGCAAGAGGATTGCTCAAGTGTAGGACCTTGAGGTTGCTATACACTAGGACAACATGGCACTCTACCCTGGGCAACTGAGTGAGACTCTGTCGCAAATAAAGAGAAAAAATTATCTTGGATGGTTTAAATTTATGCTATACAATATGTATATGGCCACAGAGGATGTGGTATGTGGTTTGCACTCTATGAAATGGGTTGTCAGGGCAAAATTCACAGCAGATTTTAAAGACTTAGCATGAAAAAAGAATATAAATCACAGCACTAATAACTTTTATACTGATTACTGAAATAATTGCACTTTGTATACATTTTCTTAAACAAAACAGGGCTTTCAAATTAATTTTACCTATTTCTCTTCAGTTTTGAAAACATGGCCACTAAAAAATTTAGAATTATTTTAAAGCTCATATCCATTTCTATTGGCAGTGTTAGTACAAATAATCACTTGCCTGAGGCAGAAGACTAGATGGAGACACCTCTGATAGACCTGTGAAGTTACATGATTGGAAGATTTCGCCCAGCAGCCAGTGTGACTTAATGTAAAATTCTCCTAGTTTTGGAAAATAAAAGAACATCAAGTGTCCCTGAAATGGAAATAGATTTGCTCCATGGCTGACCAGGGCCAGGGCCTTCACTGATACATGGAGGAGGGAGTTCCTCATGCTCCAGGACTGGGATGGTGAAGGAAGTTAGGGTGGGAGAGGCTGATGGTGATGACCGTGAAACCTGATGAAGAGTGAGGGTCTGAAGTGTGAAGGGGAGACACAGGTCTCCCAAGACTCACCTAGGAAACAGGACAGAAATGAGAACACGCTCCTATGCACGCACACACACACACACACCCTTCCTCCTGGCTTTTCATTCAAGGTTTCTAAAGATAAGATGACCTAGTTTCATAACCCACTTTAAACCAATCCCGCATGAAGACTTTGCTTCCCCAATCTTGTCCCCGAATACAACTGCAAGGCACTGTACCAACTGTGCTACGTCCCTGTCTGCTTGGGAGAAGCGCTGCTTTTCTTAGCATCTCAACTGAAGGAGAGCAGAGGTGGTCTGCATGGGGAATCTCATTTTGTTCATGTTGTGCTTTCCACAGCTCTCAGGACTGGAGGAAGATTTCCAGGAAGGTGGGCTGGGGGATTAAAAGCAGGGATGCTCGACTCAAAACCAACATGCTATTTAAGAAAGATCTTGGTTTTCCACCATCACTGTTCTGGGGATTGTTTTAGGTAGTGTAATGCCAAAAAGAAACTATAAAACAGTGAAGACAAAAGGGAGACACACCCCCTGTGTTCTCTAATACAACACTGCAAGCAGGGAAGCACTGGCCAAGTCCTAATGAAGTCTCCATTACAACAGAGGCATGTGAAGACACACATTAGGAGAAGACACACGTTATCTGTGGAACAGACACATCTCTGCATGGGCTAGCTCACCCTAAACTGGAAACTTGGAATCCAGCCCAGAATATGAGAATTCTTTTTCTTTTTTGAGCATTACCTCCTTCCTTTCTAGTAATTTAGCTTGTTTGCCGCCAAACTAGCTTGGCTAATGTGCATGGTATGGTGTCAGAGGGAGCAGCCCCTGCAGGTTGTCACCAGGAGGGTAAAGGGAGGACACAACCAGGAAAGGTGGGAGTATCAAACGTCTGTATGTGTGAGATCTAACCCGAAGCATTGCATTAGGAAGGAAATTCATTTTTTTTTTTTTTTCTGGACAGACAGAGTCTCACTCTATTGCCCTCTGTAGAGTGCTGTGGCATCACACAGCTCACAGTAACCTCCAATTCCTGGGCCTAGGCAATTCTCTTGCCTCAGCCTCCCGAGTAGCTAGGACTACAGGAGCCCACCACAACACCAGGCTATTTTTTTGTTGCAGGTTGGCTGGGGCCAGGTTCTAACCTGCCACCCTCAGTATGTATGGCCAGCGCCCACTGAGCCACAGGTGCCACCCCAGGAAGGAAATTTTTTAAAGTGTTAGTTGGGATTCAAATTGCTATTAATGTTTGGAAAATCAGTCAATGCATATACACAGTGACTCCCTGAAAGCCACAGGACACATCTGCCACCAGCACCACAACAGTACCTTTGAATGAAAGGTGTGGCGGTCACATCTCATACCACACCTAAATAGAATACAGTAGCGTTTCTATACTAAACTGACAGCCACACCTCCACATTGTTTTCAGAGTAGTTGCTAATGGATTGAAATTTACAATTTAGTAAATGGCTCAAAATTACTTCTACTTTTGAAACAAACTTCAGCAGCTGACTAACATAATGCCTGTTGATAGTCTGCTTGAATTTGCATGCAAAAATAGGCCATGAGAGAACGCGTATTGATTACTTAAGTGTTTGAACTATTTTTAAAGACTCCTGTTTAAGAGCTTTGAAAATTATATTGGGTGAATTTCCTTTATAAAATTTCCTAAGAGACTAGCTGAACTTCACACTCTAGTTAGTCAGGATCCACTCCTTTGAAAGCCTTAGGCTTACTCTTTCTTAATGACTTCCAGGTTGGGTATACAAAGGAGAAAATGGTTTTTGTGTAAGTAAGTAAACATGCACCTGAGAGAAGGTGCTTTTAAAAATAAAATAATAGCATAAATCCATTTATTTGTTAAGGAGTCTTTGAAGGTATAATCTACCAAGGCCTTCAGGAACTGAAGATTATGTCAGTGCTTGTCAACTCCCCATAAAATGTTCCCTTCTCACTGACTGAGCAGAAAAGTGCAACCAATTCATCTCCTGATACCAGGATCCAGGTGCCTACCAAGTCCACGATGCTATGTTCTCCACTGTGGAGAGAAAACATGGTTGTCCTTTCAAGTAGCTTGAAATCTAACTGAAGGCTGCAAAGAAGAAAGTCGAACAAAAACACTAATTTGTTTCTAAGGTTTGAAAAACAATGCACTATGTGTGAAGAAGACATGAAATAAACAGAATTTGTTTCATTGAAAAGAGAAGCATGACTTGGCAGAGAGCAATAGAGGAAGTTTCTATAGGAGATAAAAACGTCCACCCAGGGTTGAGCCCAGGTCCACTGTTGTCAGTAGAAGACGCAGGCAGCATGCTGAGGACTGACCTGGGTACTCTCCATGCACCAACCCTGCAGTTCTGTCCCTGACATGCAGGGAGAGACAAGCCTGGGCACAGGTAGGTGTAAATATTGCCAAAGAGCCCTCAAGGAAATGAGCCCTGTAGGGCAGAAGATCCTGCAAGTCATAATAAGCAATTTGAGTAAAACACAGAGAATGTCCAGGACTTTGAGGAACAAGCTAAAACTAAGAGACAGTATCTGTCACTAAGCAGGGAACTGAGAACATGAAAATGGAATACGTAAAGGAAATTATTAAGTTCATGTGCCCAACACATAAAAATTAACTGCTATGTAAAAGCAGACACACAGACCAAGGGAACGGAATAAAGAACCCAGAAATAAACACACACATTGGTAATGATCTTATTTTTGACAAAGGTGCCAGTAAGAACATACACTGGGGAAAGGACAATCTTTTTAAGAAAAGATACTGGAAAACTGAATATCTGCATGCAGAAAAATGAAACTAGATATTTATCTCTTACCATATACCAAAATCACATCAAAATGTCTTAAAGACATAAATCTAATGACCTGAAACTATGAAACTACTAAAAAGAAGACATCGGGAAGAGCTCCAGGATATTGGTCTATATAATGATGTCTTGAGTAACACCCAAAAGCACGAGGAACCAAAGCAAAAATGGACAAATGAGATCACATCAAGCTAAAACTTTTCTGCTCAGCAAAAGAAACAATCAACAAAGTGAAGAGACAACCCACACAATGGGACAAAATATTTGCAAACTATCCATCTGACACACTGTTAACAACTAGAATATAAAAGGAACTCCAATAAGTCCATAGGAAAAATTCAAATAATCTGATTAAAAAGTAGGCAAAAGAATGGAATAGACATTTATTACAAGTCATGCAAATGATTAACAGAAAAATGCTCAACATCTTCAGTCATCAGAGAAATGTAAATCAAAAGTACAATGAGATATCATCTCACTCTAGTTAAAATGGCTTTATCAAAAAGACAGCTAATAACAGACAAGGGAATCCTCAGTCTGTGTTGGTGGAATATAAATTAGTGCAACCACCATGGAGTTTATGCAAGTTCCTAAGAAAAACAAAAGTAGAGCTACCATGTGACCCAGTGATCCCACTGCTAGGTTATGTATTTAAAAAAAATGGAGGTCATGGAAGAAGCCCAAGTGCCCATTGATCCATGAATGGATCAACAAACTGTGGTATTTGTATACCATGGAATATTACACAGCCATAAAGATGGAGACTTTACCTCCTTCATGTTTACATGGATGGAGCTGGAAAATGTTCTTCTCAGCAAAGTATCACAAGAATGGAAGAAAAAATATCCAATGTACACAGCCCTACTATGAAACTAATTTATAGCTTTCATATGAAAGCTATAACATAATTATAGTCTAAGAATATAGGGAAGTGGGGGTGGATGGGTGGAGAGAGGGTGATTGGAGGGATAACCTCTATGGTTTGTCTTACAAGGGTACAAGTGAATCTTTCTAAAAGTAGAGTGTAAACGTCTTAACACAATAACTAAGAAAATTGACATAAAGTCAATGCTAACCAGTTTGATGAAAATATTTCAAATTGTATATGAAAACACCACACTGTATCCCATGATTGCATTAATGTACACAGCTATCATTTAATAATAAAAAATATATTATCAATTAAAAAATAAAAATAAAAATTTATTTTGTTTTAAAAAAGAACAAATGAAGATAAATGCATTCAGAAAAGAAATCAGATGATTGCTACAATGAAATAGTAAGCAATGGCTCGGCGCCTGTGGCTCAAGCGGTTAAGGCGCCAGCCACATACAACTAAGGTGGCGGGTTTGAATCCCCAGCCCAGGCCCACCAAACAACAATGATGGCTGCAACCAGAAAATGGCCGGGCGTTGTGGTGGGCGCCTGTAGTCCCAGCTACTTGGGAGGCTGAGGCAGGAGACTCGCTTGAGCCCAGGAGTTGGAGGTTGCTGTGAGCTGTAATGCCATGGCACTCTACCCAGGGGGATAGCTTGAGGGTCCATCTGAAAAAAAAAAAAAAAGAAATAGTAAGCAATAATAATAGTAATAATGCAAAGAAAGTAACATTCACATTGTCAAATAAGAGTATGACTATTATAGAATGCTTTGACTCTGAGGTTCAGTATAGAGGAGTCATCAATTAACTTCTTATTTTTTTTCCAATGTCTCAAAAAATAGACAACTAATATTTAAAAGTAAAAGATAATTTTAAAAAAACAGATCATGCCAAATCTAATAGACAATAGAAAAATAAATACTTCAAAATCATTCTACTTAATCTGGATACACCTGATATCAAAATTGAAGAAAGTATATTATTATAAAGGGAAAATTACAAACACATTTCACTTATAAATGAGGATAGAATATGATAAACAACATATTAACATGTTGAATTAAAAATTAATGTTTAAGTAATGTACTTTGGCCAAAATTAAATGCAATTTATATGAGAATTAGGCACTATTTTCTTTCTTTTTTTTTTTCCTCACCCACACCCCCTCCCTCCTTCTCTGTCTGGTTTCCCCTTCCCCCATGCCCCACCTTGTCGTTAATTGTCATTAATTGTCTTCATATCAAAGTTGAATACATAGGATTCTTACTTCTCCATTCCTGTGATGCTTCACTAAGAGTAATGTGTTCCACCTCCATCCAGGTTAGTACAAATGCTGCAAAATCTCCATTATTTTTGATGGCTGAATAATATTCCATGGTATACATATACCACAGCTTACCAATCCATTCCTGGGTTGAAGGGCATTTAGGCTGTTTCCACATTTTAGCAATTATAAATTGGGCTGCAATAAACAGCCTAGTACAAGTATCTTTATAATAAAAGGGTGGTTTTTTTTCCTTCTGGATAGATGCCCAGTAATGGGGTTGCAGGATCAAATGGGAGGTCTAAGTTGAGTTCTTTGAGGTTTCTCCATACTTCCTTCCAAAAAGGCGTATTAGTTTGCAGTCCCATCAGCAGTGTAAAAGTGTTCCTTTCTCTCCACATCCATGCCAGCATCTGCAGTTTTGAGATTTTGTGATATAGGCCATCCTCGCTGGGGTTAGATGATACCTCCGGGTGGTTTTAATTTCCATTTCTCTAATAGGGATGATGAGCATTTTTTCATGTATTTGACAGCCCTTCATCTATCACTTTAGAGACAATTCTATTCATCTTTCTTCCCCATTGATGTATGGGATTGTTGGTTTTTTTCTTGTGGATTAATTGAAGTTCTGTATAGATCCTAGTTATTAGACTTTTGTCTGATTCAAAATATGCAAATATCCTTTTCCATTATGTAGGCTGTCTATTTGCTTTGGTTGTTGTCTCCTTGGCTGTACAGAAACTTTTCAATTTAATTAAATCCCATTTGTTTATTGTTGCTGTTGTTGCTATTGCCATGGCAGTCTTCCTCGTAAAGTCTTTCCCCAGGCCGATATCTTCCAGTGTTTCTCTTATTCTTTCTTTAAGGATTTTTACAGTTTTATGCCTTAAATTTAAGTCCTTTATCCATCTTGAATCAATTTTTGTGAATGGAGAAAAGTCTTTTACATGTGGGTATCCAGTTCTCCCAGCACCATTTATTAAATGGGGAGTCTTTCCCCCAGTGGATGCTCTTGTTTGACTTATCAAAAATTAGGTGGCTGTAAGTTGTAGGTTTCATTTCCAGGTTTTCGATTCAATTCCAAATATCTATGTCTCTATTTTTGTGCCAGTACCATGCTGTCTTGACCACTATGGCCTTGTAGTATAGCCTAAAATCTGGTATAGTGATACCCCTGGGTTTGCTTTTGTTACTAAAAACTGCCTTAGCTATGTAGGTTTTTTTCTGGTTCCATACAAAATGCAGAATCATTTTTTCCAAGTCTTAAAAATAGGATGTTGGTATTTTAATAGAGATGGCTTTGAGTCAGTAAATTACTC
>CAUYQV010027469.1:0-18420 GCA_963574575.1 Galagoides demidoff | reverse complement strand
TTACTCAGGAATAAAAACAAAGCAGGAGGAATCACCCTACCAGACCTCAGACTATACTATAAATCAATAGTGCTTAAAACAGCATGGTATTGGCACAAAGACAGAGAGGTGGATGTATGGAACAGAATAGAAAGCCAACAGATGGATCCAGCTACCTACCGTTACCTTATATTTGATAAACCAATTAAAAACAGTGATGGCCTTTCACTGCCGCCTCTGGAAGATCTCTTTTAGCAGGGATTTCTCCCCTCATGTAACCCTGTCCAAGGCCTGCCAAATAGCACTTGTATGTTAGTATGTCTCGTGATCCTGTCTCTTCCTTTACCACACTTTCCTGATTATTGTCACTTCTTGATATGCCTTGCAATCAGTAGTTTAATCCCTTCAACGTTGCTCTCTTTTTAAAGGTTATTTTGGCCATTCTAACTTCATATTCTTACATATGAATGAGAACATAATTTTACCAAATTCTGTTTTTTAAAACAACCCTCTGGGGTTTTGACACAGATTACATTTAATCTGTGGATGCATTTTGAGAGAATGGACATCTTAATGGTATTAAGTCTTACAAGTCATGAATAGTTGTATGTCTCCATTTATTCAGGTCTTCATAAATTTACCTCTGGAATGTTTTATAGCTTTTAGTATGCAGATCTTCTACGTATTTTGTCATATTTATCTCTACATATTTTATGTTTTCTGACGCTTTTGATTTCTGATTAAGAGGAGGTTACAAATGCATACATTGTTTGCATTTGTTAGGTAAAGTCCAAGTTGTAGTTGAGCCCTTTACCAGGAGGTATGCCATATACACCTACATTGTACCCTTTAGATGAGAGCACACCAATCCCCTCCCACCTCCCATTTCCCACTCACTTGAATTGAATTGTGTTTTTCTCATGTGTGGGTGTGTAGTTAGTTGTTCATCTACTGGCATCATGTTAGTATTGAGTACATTGGACGCTTGCTTTTCCATTCTTGTGATACTTTACTGAGGAGAATGTTCCTCAACTCCATCCAGGTTTATATAAATGTGTAAAGTCTTCATCTTTTTATGGCTGAATAGTATTCCATGGTACAGATATATCACAGTTTATTAATCTATTCATGGGTTCAGGAGCACTTGGGTCATTCCACATCTTGGTAATTGTGAATTAAACTGAAATAAACATTCTAATGAAAATGTCCTTACAATAAACTGATGTTTTTTTCTGGGTACCTATTAGATACCTAGTAATTAGATTGTAGGATCAAATGGAAGGTGTACTTTTAACTCTCCATACTTCTTTTCAAAAAGGGTATACTAGTTTTTAATCTCACCCAAAGTTTACAAGTGTTCTCTTCTCTCCACAACCACTCCAGCATCTGTAGCTTTGGGATTTTGTGATGTGGGCTAGTCTCACTGGGATTAGGTGATTTCTCAAAGTGGTTTTTATTTCCATTTCTCCGATGATTACAGCCAGTGAACATTTTTTCATATGTTTATTGGCCATTTATCTGTCTTCTTTTAAGAAGATTCTGTTCATGTCTCTTGCCCAATGATAAGTGGGAATGTTTTTTCTTTTTCTGTTGATTAATTTATGTTCTCTGTAGATTCTGGGTATAAGCCCTTTGTCAGATTTGTAACATGCAAATATTTTTTTCCATTCTGAAAGTTGTCTGTCCACTTGAATTGACATGTCCTTAGTTGGGCAAAAGCTTTTTAGCTTAATTAAGTCCCTTTTTTTTTATAGTTGTGATTGCCAATGGGATCTTATTTATAAAATCTTTCCCCAGGCCTATATCATCAAGGGTTCTCCATGTAGCAAACCAGTTCTACTAGCACCATTTATTAAATAGGGATTCTTTTCTCCAGTGTAGGCTTTTGATTGGTTTACCAAATATCAGATGGTTTTGTTGCTTGATTTTCTATTCTGTTCCATAAATATATGTCTCTATTTTTGTGCCAATATCATGCTGTTTGGATCAGTGCAGACTTGTAGTATAATCTAAGTTCTAGTAGAGTGATGCCTTCTAGTGATGCCTCTGGTAGAGTGATGACTTGTTTGAATTAGTGAGAATTGCATTGGCTATACTATTTTTTTCCTGGTGCCATACAAAATGAAAAACTATTTTTTTCAGTTCTTCAAAGTATGATGTTTGTATTTTAATAGATATTACATTAAATCTGTAGATTGCTTAAAGTAGTATAGATATTTTAACAATGTTGATTCTTGGCTCGGCATCCATAGCACAGTGGTTATGGCACCAACCACATACACCAAGGCTGGTGGGTTCAAACCTGGCCCTGACCAGCTAAACGACGACAACTTCAACAAAAAATATCCAGGCATTGTGGCAGGCACCTGTACTCCCAGCTACTTGAGAGGCTCAGGCAAGAGAATCATTTAAGCCCAAGAATTTGAGGTTGCTGTGAGCTGTGATGTCACAGCACTTTACCAAGGGTGACATAGTGAGACTCTGTCTCAAAAAAAAAAAAAAGACAATGTTGAGTCTTCCCAGCCATGAGCATGCTATGCCCTTTCCTTTGTTAATGTCTTCTGCTATTTCTTTTCTCAGGGTTTCATAGTTCTCAGAGGTACTTCACCAACTTTGTTAGAAGTATCTCCAGATGCTACTATGAAAGGTATTGTGTCTTTGATTTGCTTCTCAGCTTAATTGTTATTGGTGTATAAAAAGCTGCTGATTTGTGGACATTGATTTTCATACCCCAAGACATTGTTGTATTTTTTGATCACTTCCAGAATTCTTGTGGTTGAGTCTCTGGGATTCTATAAATATAAAACCATATCATCAGCAAAGAATGAGAGTTTGACCTCCTCTGCTCCCATTTAGATGCCATTTATATCCTTCTCTTGCCTGATTGCATTGGCTAGAACTTCCAGCATAATATTGAATAATAGTGGTGATAGTGGACATCCTTGTCTGGTTCCAGATCAAAGTGGAAAAGCTTTCAGTTTTACTCTATTCAGTATAATATTGGCTGTGGGTATGCTGTAGATGGCTCCTATCAGTCTAAGAAATATACCCTCTATGTCTATTTGGAGAATTATGGGACTTCATGAAGCATTCAAACATATGAATCACAGGTATCCCTGAAGAGGGAGAAGACTGATGCAAAGGAATGAATGCCATACTGGAGGACATCATAACTGAAAATTTCCTGAGCATCACCAAAGACTCTGACACACTCCTTTTAGAGGAATAGCCCACACTCCTTTTAGAGGAATAGCCACAAATGCATGTGGCTGTCTCTGATGTGCCTGTGACCTTGGTTTGCCACCCTAGGGGCAACTTGGGTGGATCCTGCACACCTGTACAGACCATTTTGCGACCAAGGGGTACTGTTTGGAAGGTTAAGGTGTGTCTCTCAAGAAGTCTGGTGAGAGGTTTTTAATTACCCACCCTGTGAGGATTAAATGCTGGCAAAGTAATCATGCCCTGATTGAGGTCAAATAAATCAGGAAGACAGGACTGGGTCTGCACTACAGCTACATAGTGGCTTCCCACCCCATCATACACAGCTTGTTTTGAGTCTCCTAACCCCGGATCACCACCTGGTGTCCAGACAATATTGTTTATATATACACACATACATATATATACACAAATATGTAAATTTTTAAAATTGTATATGTATACATACATATCATATAATTAAAATTAATTTTCTTTTATTTTTAATTTTTGTTTTGTTGTGTTTTCATTTTTTCATTTTTATTTTCTCCAATATAAAGGTTTCCATCTTTGTTACAGTTTTCCGCCTTTTTTTGTCTATTTCTTTTCTATTTCTTTCCTCTCTTCTTATTTTAATAGGTATTTTTCTACTTTTCTCTCTCTCTTCTTTTTTTTTTTTTTTTTTTGCAGTTTATGGCCCGGGCTGGGTTTGAACCCACCACCTCTGGCATATGAGGTAGATGCCTACTCCTTTGAAACACAGGCGCTGCCCTCTACTTTTCTCATCTTTTTCTCATAAATTTCTCAAACAACAATCAAGATAGCCCTTTGTTTTTGTTTTAACTTTAATTTTTATTTTTTTCTTTTTCCCTTTGCTTTGTTCTATTTTGTTCTATATTTTATTTATGAGACAGAGCCTTGCTCTGAGGCTTGGGTTGGGGTACCAAGACAATGACCTGGCTCAAGAAGGCCTTGAATCCCTAGGCTAGGGCATCCTTTTACCTTTGACCTTCTGAAAGACTGTATTGGTAGGTTCCCCCCAAGACACACTGCTGGTTTTCTTCTATATTTGGTGGAAGCAAATCACATAGCCAGGCACCCACCTTCTAAGCTAGTCTTCCACTGCTCTTGACCTCTTCCTTGGGTCCTGGAGTGCCCCACTGTCTCAATGTGCCCCCAGAACAATGATTCTGGCTGGGCCAATCCAGTCAAATGGCTAGAGTCCACTCTCCTCCATCTCTCCAAAAGCGCCAATAATGGGATGTCTCTAGTCCACCACCTTGGACTTCCCCTTGTGAGGGAGTTTTCAGCCAGTAAACAAATAAATGTATTGGAAGATCATCCTTAATCACCTGCTCTGGCCCCCAATAACTTTTTTCTTTACCCCAAGGAAAAGGGAATATTGAAAGGAATATATTTAGGTGACATTTAGGACAGGTAGTATAATGCAATGACAGCTTTGATGGTCATTCGAGAAAATGAGTCCCAAAATTTCTTCGAAGTGTGGATTAGGTACTGGAATGGGTGCATAGCTTCCCAGGAGGAGGACTTTGAAAGTGACCACAGTGATATTTAGCAGTGAGGTAGGCAGCACCTCTTCTAGGATGTGATCATGCATTTAACTGCCAGACCTCATATACTCCCTTTTCTCCTGCACAAAGTTTTCTCTATTATTAACATCTTGCATTAGCATGCTAAATTTGTTACAATTAATGAGCCAATATCAATATTGATACATTGTTTTCTAATGTATTATTTCTGAGTCCATAATTTACATTAAGTTTCAGTCTTCATGTTGAATAGTTCTTATGGGTTTCAACAAATTCATAGCACTGTGAATCCACCATCACAGTATCACATAGAATAGTTCCACCACCCTAAAAACCCATGAGCTTCACCTATTTATCCCTCTTTTGCTGCCTTTAAAACTCTGTCAACCACTGATATTTTTACTGTCTCTCCAGTTTGTCTTCCCAGGATGTCATACAATTGGAATGATGCAGTCTGTATCCCTTTCAGATTGGCTTCCTCCCTTACCTTCCTCTGTGTCTTTTCATGACTTGATAGCTCATTTCTTTTTATTAATAACATTGTATTGCATGACAGTATCATAGTTTGTGAATGAATTCACCTATTAATAACTTCTCATTTACTTCTAATTTTAGAAATTATGAATAAAAGCTATTTAATTAAAGGTAAAGACTTGCTGGCAAGTAGACATGGAGTCCGAGAAAAAAACTCTTCTCAAGTACATGTACCAAAGAACTGGGGTTAAAGGGAAACCACTTCCTCCAAAATGGGACAAACAGATGAATACAGAGAATCAGAGTATACTGAAGCAAAATCCCAGAAGCATTTAAATCTAAGGCATGAAACAATAAAAATCCTCCAAGAAAGTGTGGGGAAAACACTTGAAGTTATCGGCCTGGGAAAAGAATTTATTAAGAAGACTCCAGTGGCAATTGTGACGATAACAAAATAAACTAATGGGACTTAATTAAATTGAATAGCTTCTGTAGAGCTAAGGAGACAACAATCAAAGCAAATAGACAACCTACACAATGGGAAAAGATATTTGCATATTATGAATCAGATAAAAGCTTGATAACTAGGAGCTACAGAGAACTCAAATTAATCAACAAAAAGGAGCCAACAATCCCTTATATCATTGGGTAAGAGAGATGAATAGAACCTTCTCTAAAGAAGACAGATGAATGGCTAACAAATATATGAAAAAATGTTCCTTGTCCCTAATTATTAGAAAAATGCAAATCAAAACCACCCTGTAATATCACCTAACCTTGGTGAGAATGGCCCACATCACAAAATCTCAAAGCTACAGATGCTGGCGTAGATAGGAAGAAAAGGGAACACTTTTACACTGCTGGTGGGACTGCAAACTAATACAACCTTTTTGGAAGGAAGTAGAGAGAATTCTCAACTCAAATTAGACCTCCCATTTGATCCTGTAATGCTATTATTGGGCATTTACCCAGAAGAAAAATATAATTTTATCATGAGGACATTTGCACTAGACTGTTTATCACCAATAGTTGTTTCCACAATTGTGGAAACAACTGGGATTAACAAGCTGTGGTATATGGATACCATGGAATACTATTCAGCCATAGAAAAGATGGAGATGGATTAAGCCGGATGGAGGTGGAACACATTCTTTTTAGTAAAGCATCACAAGAATAGAAAAGCAAGAAACCAATGTACTCAATTCTAATATGAAGACAATAGACAAGCTAATATGTGATGAGGAATAGAAGAATAAGGGATCAGGGCAAGGGAAGGAGAGAGGCTGTGGGTAGTCACGATGTATGACACACCTCTTGGGGGTGGGGCACAATTATAAGAAGGAATTTACCTAATAAATTCAATCAGTGTAACTTAATTCTTTGTACCCTCAATGAACCCCAAACAATAAAAAAAAATGAAGCCCAGAAGCAGAAAGAGCCAGTAATTGGATAGAAAATTTAAACTGTGCTTGATGAATTGCTAGAGGTTCATTGCAGACGAGCTTGAAAACTGAAAACTACATGAGTCCCAGTCTAAGTTGTTGGGTTGTTTTGTTTTGCGTTTACTTTACTGAGGTATAATGTACATACAGTAAAATAAAATTCACCCATTTAAAATGTACAGTTTAATGATGTTTAGTAAATGTACTGAGCCATGCAACTATCACCAGTCTCAGTTTTAGAGCATTTCCACCACACAATACAATCTCTTATGCTCATTTACAGTTAATCTATGTTTCCAGTCCACTCCCATTCTCCTTTCTATCTCTAATGATTTGCCCTTATGGAAAATTTCACATATTAGTTGTCTGATACGAGCTGTATCGTGTACCTGTTGCCCTTTTCTTTTTCTTTGTGAGCAGTATTCCACTGCAAGAATACAGCATGTTTGTTTATCTATTGACCAGTTGATGGACATTTTGGGTGTTATAACTTTTTTAGTTATTGTGACTATGTTGATAAGGACATTCCTATACAACTCTTTGTATGAAAATATGTTTCATTTCCCTTGGATAGTGGAACTGTGGGCTGTATGATGATTTTATGTTTATATTTTAAGATATTTTGTTGTTTTTATTGAATTTTAAGAGTGTTGTACATTTGGGAACAAGCCCTTTATAAGTCATATGAGTAACAAATAGATTGCCCAATCTGCACCTTCTCTTTTCATCTTTCTTTTCTTTTCTTTCTTTTTTTTTTGTGACACTATGTCACCCTCAGTAGAGTGCTATGGCATCACAGCTCACAGCAACCTCCAACTCCTGGGCTTAAGCGATTCTTTTGCCTTAGCCTCCCAAGTAGCTGGGACTACAGGCACCTGCCACAACGCCTGGCTATTTTTCTGTTGTGGTTGTCATTGTTGTTTTAGCTGGCCCAGGTTGGGTTCGAACCCACCAGCCTCCATGTATGTGGCCAGTGCCCTACCTACTGAGTTATGGGTGCCGCCTCTTTTCATTTTCTTAATCATGAATTTTCAAGTAAAATTAGTTTTAAATTTCAACGATTTTTTTCAATAGTTATGCCTTGATATTGTATTTAATAAAACTTTGCCTTAGGCCACTGCCCCAGCAGGCTCCACAACCTCTCCTCAGCCCCACCAGCCTGCCTGCCCGCCACTCCCATGGCACTCAGGGTCCCGGCTGTGCGGGGCCACTAGGACCCTGGGCGTCCCCTCCCCACCTCCTCCCTGCCCTCTCTCCCACAGCGCCGATTCTGGCGTTCACAGGGCCCAGCTTTTGAGCTCTCATCCCCAGGCCTGCAGGGTGGGGGGGAAGGGGAAGAGAGGAGACCCCAGGATCCCACACACACACCCAGCAGCCCCTGCCCCCCGGGACCAGAGAAGATGTCTTCACAGACGGTGCTGGTGCCGGGCAACAATTGGAACTCGAACATGCATGGCACCTTGGGCAGTGGCCACTCCTCAGACAAAGGACCATCCTGGTCCAGCAGCTCCATGGGTGCCTGCTGCAGGAATTCCATCACCTCCTGTCCTGAGGAACAGCCCAATGTGGGCAATTACCGCCTGCTGAAGATCATTGGGAAGGGCAACTTTGCCAAAGTCAAACTGGCTCAGCACATCCTCACTGGTCAGGAGGTGGCCATCAAGATCATCGACAAAACCTAGTTGAACCCAGGCAGCCTGCAGAAGCTATTTCAAGAAGTCTTCATCATGAAGGGCTTAAACCACTCCAACATCGTAAAACACTTTGAGGTGATTGAAACTGAGAAGACGCTGTACCTGGTGATGGAATACGCTAGTGCTGGAGAAGTGCAGTCACACCGCTGCATGAAGGAGAAAGAAGCTTGAGCCAAGTTCCGACAGATTGTATCAGCTGTGCGCTACTGTCATCAGAAAAACATTGTACACAGAGACTTAAAGGCCGAAAACCTCTTGCTGGACACAGACGCCAACATCAAGATTGCTGCTTTTGGTTTCAGCAATGAGTTCACACTGGGCTCAAAGCTGGACACGTTCTGTGGGAGTCCCCCATATGCTGCCCCAGAGCTGTTTTAGGGCAAGAATTAGGACGCGCCGGAGGTGGACATCTGGAGCCTCGGCGTCATCCTATACACTCTCATCAGCGGCTCCCTGCCCTTTGACGGACGCAACCTCAAGGTGCTGGGTGGGGCTGGGCGCCTGGGGTCTTAACGCCCCACAATTAGGACCCTATTTCTTGTATACTTCCTCCACAGGGGAGGAGGTGGGGTGGGGTGGGGATTTGCTGACCTGAGGTCACATGGCAAGACAGGAAGCAGGCAGAACTCAAGTACCTACGAGGCCAATCTGAGTGGACAACACTGTGTTGGAGTTCAGGGTATGAACTGACAGGGCACTGAGCCAGTATCTGTAGTCTTAACCCTACAATATGAAGCCACTCTTACAAATGATAATCCACAAAGCCTGGCACTTAATAAACATTTGGCAAGTATAAATGTTAAAACAAAACAAAAAAAACTTTGCCTTAGCCAAGGTTGTGGCAATTCTCTTATATGAGTTACTTTTTATATCTGGTCTGAGGTAAGGGTACCAATTCACATTTTTGCAGGTTGATATTCAATTTTCCCTATACCATCTCTTGAAAAGATTATCCTTTACCCATGATTAGTATGTTAGCATTTTTCTTGGGTACGATGTGTGTTGTCCCAGTGATGGATACACTGAAAGCCTTGACTTCACCACAATGCAATATATCAGTGTAGCAAAATTACACTTTTACTCCATGAATATATATGCCAATAAAAAATAAATAAAATAACGCTAACAGAAAATCAATTGACTATAAAATATATATAGACTTATTTATGGACTTACAATTCTGTTACATTGAGTTTTATGTCTACTTATATACCATAACTACATTATCATGACTACTGTATTATTATTTTAGGTTTTGAGTCAGGAAGTGAACATTCTTCACCTTTTTTTCCAAAGTATTTGTGACTACTCTGGGTTTTTGCACTTTAATATAAATTTTAGAATTAGATTTTAAACCTTAATATAAAAGTCTGTTGGAATTTTTATAGGGATTATGTAGACTCTATAGATCAGTTTGGAAAAAAATTGCATTTTAAAAATATTCTATCTCCTTATTCATGAACACAGTGCATCTCTCTCATTTAGATTTTCTTTAATTCATCTTAGCAATGTCTTACACTTTGAAGTGTATAAGCTGTGCACTTCTTTTCTTAGATTTCTTAAATCATTCTTTATGATTCTATTGTGAATGAAATACTTTTCATAAATTTACTTTCATATCATTCATTGCTAGTATATAGAAATGCTATTAATTTTTTATATTGACTTTGTATCATTTGGCCTTCCTGAACTCATTTAGTAGTTCTAATCATTTTTTGGTAGATTGGATTGGTTAAGATTTTCTATAAGTAGGATCATGTTGTTTATGATAAATTCAATTACACTTTTTCTCTTCCAAATTGTGTCAACAATAAAAATTCATGGCTCAGTGCCCATGGCTCAGTGGTCAGGGTGCCAGCCACATACACCAAGGCTGGTGGGTTCAAACCCAGCCTGGGCCTGCTAAACAACAATGACAACTGCAACAAAAAAAAATAGGTGGGTGTTGTGGCAGGCGCCTGTAGTCCCAACTACTTGGGAGGCTGAGGCAAGAGAACTGCTTAAGCCCAAGAGTTTTAGGTTGCTGTGAGCTGTGATGCCACAGCACTATACTGAGGGCGACAAAGTGAGATTCTGTCCCAAAAAATAAAAATGAATAAATAAACAAATAAAAATTCAAACTTCACTGGATATACTTACTCTTGCATATGGTTTCTCTATCGTCTTGAAAACACTACCCAGGTGATGCGGGGGCGTCGTCCGTCAAATCCACTAGTTACGCAGGCAGTGCGTGTCTCAGCGCGCCAACCACACGGGGCTCATTCTCAGCGCGGCAGCATTAAAAAAAAATTTTTTTAAAAATAAAATAAATTTTAAAAAAATTTAAAAAAAATTAAAAAAAAATAGAAAACACTACCCAGTTATATTTTAGAATTCCAGGAGTGTGCTAGTGAGATTGCTCCAGTGAAGTTTATACGTACTCCTCTGGTCCAGACCCTGTGAAGGTATGGGAGCACAGGCCCTACAGCATCACCTGTGGTCCCTGGAGAGATGAAAAATGGATGATTTTGGCTTCCTCTGAATAATTCCTGAGAGGGCATGTCTGGTGCCTCAGTGTGAGGACATTGTCACCTGTGTCAATGAGGCTTCAGCTAAACTTGTGAGAGAGATTGTGCTCTGCTGAGACTCCACTGGATCAGACAGGGTCCTCTCAAGATCCCTATACACCTGGAATCTCAGAATGTGATCTTATACTGTTGTAACAGTGTGATCTGGAAAGATAGACTCGGACACCACTTAGATGCAATCAATTGGTGATTTATTTGCACCTGCGCAGGGGGTCACTGTTCTGATAGACAGGGGGCCTTGAAGTGGAGGGTAGGTGGTCTTTTATACTCTTTTTTCAAGCAGGCCATTACAGAAGCCAAACGTTGCAGTTAGCTCAGGGCGGGGTTACAGCCTGGGTAACTATGGTTACAGCTTGAGAAACATAGCTTGAGTAAGTTTCCCACTATTGTTTGTTCACCAGGGACTAGGGGGTTTTTGTGAACTTGAGGACTTTGAGTGCTTCCTTATTCTGAAGCCTTTTCTCAGAATCAACCCTGGGGATGGCGGGGAGTTGGGAGATGACATGGGAACTTGCCCATTGCAATTTAGAGATAGAGTCTTTGCCAATGTAATCAATGTAGCTAAGTTTAAGTGAACATCCTCAATCAGGATAGGCTCTAAATCCAATAACTGGCATCCTTAGAAGAAGAGGAGAGAATAGACAGGAAACATAGTTACTGCCATGTGCCTGCAAAGGTGGAAATTGGAGTGATGAAGCCATAAGCCAAGGAATGCCAAGGTTTGCCAGCAGCTGCCAAACACCAGAAGACAGGCTAGAACCTGAAGCTTTCAGAGGGAATTTAGGCCTGCTGATGCTGTGACATGGGACTCTGGCCTCCAGAACAGTGAGGGAATACACTTCTGTTATAGTAAGCCACCTACTTTGTAAGACTTTGTTGAGTCCTTGCAATTTATCCTGAGACTCCCTATAGAGTGTCCCTTCTGAATCTCAGGCATCTCTGGCATCCCTGGGAGGGATGACATTTCAAACTTGCATTCTGCCTCATTGGAGTCAAATGTAATATAGTCCCTGAAAGCATACAAGGGGGATAGAAAAAAAATATAAAAATACTAGTGCCAAGAGTAGAAAGGAAAAATTAGCTAACAGGTGATAGGTGACCTAAAATAGCTCCTCTTTACTTCCCAAGTTTGCCAGCATTTAATGAACAAAGTGAATATAATCTTAGCCTGATTGGTGCTTTGATTTTAGGACTAGGGCATACTTTCTATTTTAAAAAAATCTCTCTCTCCCAAGGCTGGTTCAACATATGTAACTCCATAAATATAATTCATCACATAAATAAATTAAAAAACAAAGACCATATGATTATCTCAGTTGATGCAGAAAAAGCTTTTGATAATATCCAACACCCCTTCATGATCAGAACACTTGAGAAAATAGGTATAGAAGGGATATTTCTTAAACTGATAGAGGCCATCTACAGCAAACTCACAGCCAATATCATATTGAATGGAGTTAAATTGAAATCATTTCCACACAGATCAGGAACAAGGCAAGGGTGCCTATTGTCTCCACTGCTCTTTAACATTGTAATAGAAGTCTTAGCCATCGCAATTAGGGAAGAAAAGGTGATCAAGGGCATCCATATAGGGTCAGAAGAGATCAAACTTTAACTCTTCACAGATGATATGATTATATATCTGGAAAACACCAGGGATTCTACTGCAAAACTCTTAGAAGTAATGAAGGAATATAGCAGCATCTCAGGCTATAAAGTCAACACTCATAAATCGGTAGCCTTCATATATACCAACAGCAGCCAAGCTGAAAAAACAATCAAGGACTCATTCACAGTAGTGCCAAAGAAGATGAAATATTTGGGAGTTTACCTAACAAAGGATATGAAAGATCTCTATAAAGAGAACTATGAAACTCTAAGAAAAGAAATAGCTGAAAATATTAACAAATAGAAAAACATACCATGCTCATGGCTGGGAAAAATTAACATTGTTAAAATGTCTATACTACCTAAAGCTATATATAATTTTAATGTAATCCCTATTAAAGTTCCATTGTCATACTTTAAAGATCTCAAAAAAATAATACATCATTTTATATGGAACCAGAAAAAAACTCGAATAGCCAAGACATTACTCAGAAACAAAAACAAAGCAGGAGGAATCACACTACCAGACATCAGACTATACTATAAATCCATAGTGATTGAAACAGTATGGTACTGGCACAAAAACAGAGAGGTAGATATAAGGAACAGAATAGAGAACCAAGAGATGAACCCAGCTACTTACTGCTATATGATTTTTGACAAGCCAATTAAAAACATTGAGTGGGGAAAAGATTCCCTATTTAACAAATGGTGCTGGACGAACTGGCTGGCAACCTGCAGAAGACTGAAACTGGACCCACACCTGTCACCACTAACTAAGATAAGACTTTCATTGGATTAAAGATTTAAATTTAAGACATGAAACTATAAAAACACTAGAAGAAAGTGTAGGGAAAACTTTTGAAGAAACTGGCCTGGTTGAATTTTTTATGAGGAAGACCCCCTGGTCAATTGAAGCAACATCAAAAATACACTTCTGGGACCTCCTCAAATTAAAAAGTTTCTGCACAGCCAAGAACACTGTAAGAAAAGCAAGCAGACAGCCCTCAGAATGGGAAAAGATATTTTCTGGTTATGTTTCCGACAAAGGTTTAATAACCAGAATCCACAAAGAATTCAAACGTATAGCAAGAAGAGAACAAGTGATCCCATCTCAGGGTGGGCAAGGGACTTGAAGAGAAACTTCTCTGAAGAAGACAGACAGATGGCCTACAGACATATGAAAAAAAGCTCACCATCATTAATCATCAGAGAAATGCAAATCAAAACTACTTTGAGATATCATCTAACACCAGTAAGATTAGCCCATATCACAAAATCCCAAAATTACAGATGCTGGTGGGGTTGTACAGAAAAGGGAACACTTCTACACTGCTGGTGGGATTGCAAACTAATATGCCCCTTTTGGAAAGTCATCTGGAGAACACTTAGAGAACTAAAAATAGATCTGCCATTTGATCCTATAATTCCTCTACTAGGTATATATTGAGAAGACCAAAAATCACACTACAATACAGATATTTGTACCAGAATGGTCATTGCAGCCCAATTCACAATTGCTAGGACATGGAAGAAGCCCAAGTGCCCATCGACCCATGAATGGATCAATAAATTGTGGTATATGTACATCATGGAATACTATGCAGCCATAAAGATGGAGACTTTACTTCCTTCATGTTTACATGGATGGAGCTGGAAAATATTCTTCTTAGAAAAGTATCTCAAGAATGTAAGAAAAAGTATCCAATGTACTCAACCCTACTATGAAACTGATAGTTAGCTACCATAGGAAAGCTATAACCCAAGTTAAGCCCAAGAATATGGGGAAAGGGGAGAGGGAGGGGAGGGGAGAGGGGAGGATGGGTAAAGGGAGGGGTAATGTTGGGATCACACCTATGATCTAGCCTATAAGGGTACATGTGAATCTCTCTAAATGTGGAACAACTATGAGAATGACATGAAGGCTATGTTGGCCAATTGGATGAGAATGTTTCAAATTGTATATGGAAACAACACACTGTACCCCATGATAGTAGTAATGTGTACAACTATGATTTAATTTAAAAAAAAACAATTTATAATCACTCACACTTTCATACGAGAGATGAATCACAACTATAGCCCAGGATGAAAGAGGGAAGGGGTCAGGGATGGGAAGGGGTGGGGGATGGTTCGATAGAGGGAAGGTTAATGGTGGAACCACATCTATGGAGCATATTGCAAGGGTACAAGTCAAATCTATCAAGTATTGAACACAAATGTCTTAACACTAAGATTAAGTAAATGAGGTGAAAGCTATGCTAAAAAAAAAATCTAAAATATATAAAACTGGAGAAATCATAAGCAGAAAAGAGAATGTTACAGGCCTTAAATGCCTACTGACACCTATTAATAATTTCTTCCATCTAATTCCTAGCCTGTGTATTCAGTATTTCACAGTCTTCTTGACTATTTTCCATACCATCTTGATAGTTTTGCTCAAACCCAACTTTCTTCATTCAGAAGAAACAAGAGAACTCAAAAGCTATATAACTAAATATTTGGGGAGTATTTCTGAATTTGCTAAATGGTAATTACCTTTCCTGTTTTTAATGCTTTTTATAACCATCACAAAATTATTTTCTAAATTTTATATATATTTACAAATATTAAGGAGTCAGTATGGAATGCTACCAGTAACCAAGAGCTCACGCTTCAATTTCACTAATTAGAGAATCTGAATCAGTTGTTTGGAGGAGTTTGGTGGGGGAGGTTTTTTTGTTTTTGAGACAGGGTCTCTCTCACTATAGCTATATCATCCAAGCTGGTCTCATACTCCTGGCCTCAAGGGATTCTCCCAGCTTAGCCTCCCAAGAAGCAGGGAATTATATGCATGAGCCACTACCTTCAGCTGTTTCTTTCCTTTCTAACATATCCCAGTCAAAAGAATACCCTAGATTAGTAATTCTTAAAGTTCTTTCTCCTATTTCTCAGGTTCTGTTGAGATGTTTCATCAGTTTATTTGGTCATTTCCCCCACTTTGCTCACCGAAACTCTTATGTTTTATATTTTAGGATATTGCACAAAATTTCAATTAAAAAAACGATTCTATTGCTTTAACAATATCAAATAATGGCTCAACACCTGTAGCCACATACATCAGAGCTGGTGGGTTCGAATCCAGCCTGGGCCTGCCAAACAACAATGACAACTGCAACAAAAAAATAGCTGGGTGTTGTAGTGGGTGCCTGCAGTTCCAGCTACTTGGGAGGCTGAGGCAAGAGATTCACTTAAGCCCAAGAGTTTGAGGTTGCTGTGAGCTCTGATGCCATAGCACTCTACCCAAGGCAACAGAATGTCTCAAAACAAACAAACAAAATATATATATATATCTCAAACAAAAATCTAAAAATTACTAAATTTCAAAACTTTGAAAGCCATTGCATTGAATTAAGAACTAAGTATCTTTGTACTAAAGATAGTGTTAAAAGAAGAACTGATATGAGAAATGGGGTTCACACATAGTGTTCATTATTATGTATATATTAGGATTTAAATAGTAAAATAATTTTCTGCATTTTACATGCTGTCTTTTGCTTCATCAGTATATAATAATAAATCAAATATAATACATTGGTTTTTTATTATCACATATTTACTTTTATAGATAGCTTGGGACAGGCATCCTCAAACTACAGCCTGCGGGCCACATGCAGCCCACCTAGGACATTTATCTGGCCCACAGGGTGTTTTTGCCACCATTGCCTGTCCTGCTTAGCAGCTGACTCATCCCAGGGCCCGCTGTCCGGCCCTCCAATGGTCTGAGGGACAGTGAACTGGCCCTCTGTTTAAAAAGTTTGAGGACCCCCGGCTTGGGATCTAGTTACTTTTGTATCTCATAAAATAATACTTTGTTGGTCTGATTAAGATAAATGCTGTCTATTGCTTTTTCTGTTACTTATTGCCTACAACTTCCATTCCCTCTAAAAAAAAAAAAAAAAAACCTGAAGTACTGCCATGGAAAAAAAGAGAGGGGAAAACCCGTATTAACAAGTAGGATAGGGGCGGCACCTGTAGCTCAAAGGAGTAGGGTGCCAACCCAATATGCTGGAGGTGGCAGGTTCAAACCCAGCCCCGGCCAAAAAATGAAAAAAAAAAAAACCAAGTAGTACATATTCCTCTTTTTTCAACTCTTTCCACCTCAAATATCCCAACAAACAAAATAATTGATATACTGTAAAGTCCAAATGACTAGCCTCAATTAAACAGAAAATTAATGATGAAAAAGGGTAAGTACAACCACAAAAAAAGACAGCTTATTGACAAAGACCCCTGATGTCCTGCTCATGTTACTAAACTAGTTTTCTATAAATGTTCCACATGAAAGACCATAAAAATACATTTGTAACTTCTAGGTACTAAGAACATAAAGGAATAGAAATGTTCAACTGTGGTCTATGTACTCTCTTATCCATCTGCATGCAGAATACCAGTAGTAAATAATGGAATTTTGCTTTAAAACTTTTAGTATAGGCTCGGCGCCTGTGGCTCAAGCGGCTAAGGCACCAGCCACATACACCTAATGTGGCGGATTTGAATCCACCCGGGGCCCGCCAAACAACAATCATGGCAGCAACCAAAAAATAGCCAGGCGTTGTGGCGAGCATCTGTGGTCCCAGCTACTTGGGAGGCGGAGGCAAGAGACTCGCTTGAGCCCAGGAGTTGGAGTTTACTGTGAGCTGTGATGCAACGGCACTCCACCCAGGGCAACAGCTTGAGGCTCTTTTCTCAAAAAAAATTTAAAAAACTTTTCATATATAGTCTTTGTTCTACAATACTTCTGTAGACTTTGCTTTTGTTTCATTTAATTTTTTTTAATTTGCTAACTAAATAGAGGTGATGGCTACCAGCCGGTGTGTTTTCCTACCAAGTTAAATAAAAGCTATGTCAACAAAAGAGTATCACTATCCCAAGTAGTGCTATTATAAAATTTGAATAGATCTGTAACATTTCCTAATCACCCATTCTGTGTTAATTCAGATACATCATTTTCGGGCAGCACACTTTACAACTTGAAGGTCCTCAATGTATATTTGATCAATCTAGAGTACTAATAAATTAAGTATCAATATTTTATATAGGACAACCAATCTGAACTTTCTTTATACAGTATTTCCTAAATGCACATATTGGCATTTCAACCACATTGAAATACTCTACCTAACCAAATACAAGATACAAGTAAATGAGAATTGACAGATGATAAAATCATACTTTTGTATATTTTTTAATTTTAGTATTTTGAATACTCACCATCAACTGTCATTTGGTTTAATGCTGCTAGAAATTCATCTTTCTTTAAATTACTATTCAAACTAGAGAGAGTATTCCACAGGTCAGGAACTCTTATCCTCTCCTTGCTGAGATTGTTGAGCTTTTCAATAGCATCAGATAATACTAAAGGGTGGATAAAACACAAATTTTATGACATGCTTTACCAAGAAGTTAAGATAGTAAATTATTACCTGAAAGAGTCAAGAATTAAAATTGTTGTGGTTTTAAAAAAATTAAGGAATACAGCATAAATGAACTGCCCATTTTCAAATATCCAATCAGAAAATATTTAATTCCCAATTTCATATATATTTGAGGATTTTGAAATATTTTAAGAACTTATTTTTCCCCCACCATGAATAATCACTGTAAAGAATAACTTTGATTGAGCTTTGGTGGGGGGCATTACTCCCCACTCGGGATGGTGAAAAACCTAACGGAGCTATAGATTTTTAAAAACCTAAATTCAAGGCTCGGCGCCTGTGGCTCAAGTGGCTAAGGCACCAGCCACATACACCTAAGGTGGTGGGTTCGAATCCAGCCCAGGCCCACCAAACAACAATGACGGCTGCAACCAAAAAATAGCCAGGCATTGTGATGGGCGCCTGTGGTCCCAGCTACTCGGGAGGCTGAG
>CAUYQV010027468.1:0-28635 GCA_963574575.1 Galagoides demidoff | reverse complement strand
CTCCCACCCACGGTCCTCGGTGCTTAGCCAGCGCACCTCCCACCCACACTCGGAACAGCAGTGACGGCAGAGGCTATTTTCCATGGCCCATCGACGTCAGTGTTCAGTACTCGCGACATGCGCTGGAACTTCTCAGGGATCACCAGAGACACGGTGGCGGCACAAAGTGGTGCGGAGGCCTCTTGTGAAAGCTAGAACAGCATTTTCCACCCTTTTTAGCTCATCGCACACTTGAACCTATAAACTTCCGTGGCTCAATTAAATTATGTTGATCGAAAAAATAAGTTTAAAAAACGCATACCCTTATTTTGCTTTGAACTTCTTTTGAAAATAATCTATTAATAATCTTTAAAATTTTTCTCAGTCTGCCTAAGATCCTCTCGCCGCACACCAGTTAAAGCCACTGGCTTAGAGCGACAGGGCAGGAGTGTGAGTGGGGAAACGGTTGGATGATAGATCTATTCTAAAGGTAAAGCAAACAAGATTGGCCAACAAATTGAGATGTGCAAAAGAAGGAGAAAAAATGACTGCGAGATTTCCGTCCTGAACAACCAGAGGATAGAGTTGCCATTTATTAATCTGCAGACGTTCTCTAAGATTTTCTAGGTATAAGGACCATATATCTCTAACTTTATAATAGTCATTCCATTTTTTTTTTCTTACACAACTGCATTGGCTAGAATCACTAAGGTCATGAGGGGATTTTTGTCTTGCTGCTGGATTTAATGGCACAGCTGGCAGGGTTCCATCATTTAGCAAGGTGCCTGCTGTGGGATTCCATGGATACCTTTCCACCTTATTAAGAAGCCCTTATTTCCTCAGTAAAGAAAAAAAAAGGCAGAATGGTAATGAATAAAAGCAGAGACTTAGGATTCAAATGGCATAGGCTGAAATGCTGGTTCCATCTCCAACTGCATGACTTTGGGGAAACTATCTAACTACTTTGTTTCTCAGTTTGCCCATGTATCAAATGAATATACTGGCTTGGTGCCTGTGGCTCAAGTGGCTAAGGCACCAGCCACATACACCTAAGGTGGTGGGTTCGAATCCAGCCTGGGCCTGCCAAACAACAATGACGGCTGCAACCAAAAAATAGCTGGGCGTTGTGGCTGGGCCTATGGTCCTAGCTACTTGGGAGCTGAGGCAAAAGGCTTGCTTGAGCCCAGGAGTTGGAGGTTGCTGTGAGCTGTGATGCCACAGCACTCTACCCAGGGTGACAGCTTGAGGCTCTGTCTCCAAAAAAAAAAAAAAGAATATACCAGGAACAGCTATCGTATAGGGTGTGATTAGATTAGCTAGTCCATGTAAAGTGCTACCACAATGCCTGACTCTATTATTTCTGCAGGAAGAGTTTTTGTGTAGAATGGCCACTGTGGTTTGTTAAATTTATTTGGAATGTCTTTCATGATGATCCTATAGATCTTCACCTTTCACTGCATTAACATACAGTAGAGCCTCTGTTACCTTGACCTCCCAAGGGACTGTAACAAACTGGTCAACATAGGGAACTAGGCCTACTGTATTAAATACATGTGGTGCGTGTCCAGTTTGTGACAACCAGGCCAACTTAAGGAGGTGGTCAGTGTAGGGAGGTGGTCAACTATGGAGGCTCTGCTATATTTACCTTCTGATGAGAACCATCTCTATACTCTCAGAAGTAAATCTGTCCACTTATGATGTATATTTTTTGGTATAATATTGAATTCCTCGTGCTATTTGCGATTTCAGATTTTGAGTTCATTTCACATGTAAAATCATCTCCAGTTTTCTCCTCTTTTTTATTTCAGTTTTGGTAGCAGATTTATGGAAGCTGAAGAGTTTCTGGCCTTTCTTCCAACCTCCAGAATAAATCAACGAATCTGCAAGACGTTTGACTATTTGAAAGAACACACATGTAGTCAATAGGACTGACACTCATGTGAAGAAAATCCTTAATAAGTTTCAGTGGTTGCAGATTTATTACTACAGTCAGCTTCTTCTTACATCAATTATGTCATTTAAGAATGTTCTTCTGAGCAAAGTATCACAAGAACGGAGGGAAAAGTATCCAATGTACACACCCCTATTATGAAACTAATTTATACCTTTTATATGAAAGGTATAACCAAATAGCCTAAGAATGTGGGGAGAGGGGAGGGAGAAGGGGGGGGAATGGGTGGAGGGAGGGGGATTGGAGGGACCATTTTTGAGGTTTATCTTACAGGGGTACAAGTGAAACTCTCTAAGAGTAGAATCAGAAAGTTTTAAAACATTAACTGAGAAAATGACATGAAGGCTGTGTTGATCAGTTTGATGGAAGTATTTCGGATTGCATGTGAAAACCCCACACTGTACCCCAGAAGTGCATTAATGTACATAGTTACCATTCAATTAAAAATAAATAAATAAATAAATAAAAATTATGTTCATTATATAAAAAGTAGAGATGCTTACAAAATCTATATTCAAAGCCTTGAAATTATGCATGTGTTAATATTTGGGGTATATTATAACCATTTTTATGCTTTAAAAGGGACATAGCTAAAGTCATACAAGGTACACTTATTTTTAAGCATCACTGTGAAGGAAATATTTATAGATCATATCCTAAACATTTTCTAATCAACTCTTCCATAACAGCTAGTATCAGCCTGTGGGTGAAAATATTAAGATCTCCTATAAAAATTTCCAATTGCTACTATCTTCAAAATGAATTTTAAAAAGGGCAGAAATTATTATTCTAGCAACTTACAATGCAGTTGGGCGTTATATTACCTACGCACCATTGCTTTTATAAATACAGGAAACAAATAAAACCTTTAGTACTCATTTTAATTCAGTGTCCAAACACTCAAAAGTTTAGCCAAGTCGGCAAGGGCCAATATAAAATAAAACAGTTATTGTTTCAGTGTCACCCACCATAACTTTGGGATGATTATAAAAACACATTCCTGTTTTTAAATGAGTTAAACCCAATGGAACACTCTAGGCTCAAATATCACACCCAAGTTGCAGCTCTGTCTGATAAGTACAAACCTGCTCAATTCTAAGTTTGGAGTGGATGCTGAGGAAGGGAAACCTTAGCGAAACTTTTATACCCTTCATTTCCATGCCTACTCGTCTGGAAAAAGATGAGTCAGATGAACGTGGTCTAGGTTATTTTGTAGCAAACATTATAGTTTGCTGACTATATGTTAGATTTAAATTTGATTCATCATCTCATCGCATTGAAAGCATTCAAAATGCAAGGGTAATTTTCTGAGCAACTGAATGTTTAAGTCTTTCTCTTGAGCAACTTGACAATGTTAAATTAAAATCGTCAAATGGTAAAATGCTTGTGCTATTTCCCTCTGATTACGTGGCCAATTGTATTGTGATACTTAGACATGCGGAGGAGAAGATTAATTACCAAAGATCACTTTTATCTATTAATAACATATCCCAGAGGCTTATAGGATTTTTCTTTATTTGCAAAACTTCTGCCATGTTGGAGGTGTCTCTTGTTACTGATTGTTTTTTTTCCTGGAATGCAATAAGCCCATTAAATTTATATCTTTTGTATTTATTTTTTTCATTTTCAAAATAGTAATTAAGTTGGTACAAGTGTTTAGGTTATGCGGATTACCTTATATAAGACTTAAGTCAGGGCATTTGGTGTGCCCATTGCCAAAATGGTGTTCACTGTACCCACTAGGTAATTTTTCCCCTTAAACCCACCCTCCTGGCCTCTCCCTTTCTTGGTTCCTGACCCTTGTATCTCTTTGTGAGTACCCATATATTGGCTTCCAGATCTTTTTATATGTATCTTGGTTTGTCGAGTACAGCCCCAGTTTGTGCCTGGTTTTCTGAAATATTTATTTATAGTTCTTCCTTCACTCGCAGACAGATGAAGTTTGCACAATGAATTGTGTAGTAAACTTATTTGACCTTACTGGAACTTCACCCCCTAGGGTATGTGGCATACTTTGAGAGTTTTCTACATGTATGTGGAATAAACCAAGTAAAGAATGAACCACCCCCAAGTCCCCACTGGCAATTCAAGTTCCAATTTCCCTTTTTTTTTTTTTTTCCAGTTTTCCTCGGGTAGGTTTCATAGGGTGAACCCTCACCATGGTGAATGGAAGTGAGACATCCAGCCCCCTTTTCATGTCCTGTATTTGTCAGGGCTCCCCAGAGAGGTAGAACCAATTTGTGAGATTAGGTATCTACTGGAGGAATTAGATGGTACACAGGAATGGGAGAAGCTGGGAAGCAAAAGTCCAGGAGGAAAGTCAAGGGATGCACACACACGTGGCTCCCAAGTTTCACTTTGGGAGCCACGTGTGTCTGGCCACCAAAGTGAAACTCTAAAGGAGGAGCCTGTGGGAGACCAGGGCCCTCACAACAGGATGGCTGGGGTTCCTTCCAGAGCTCCCACCAATCCATCTTTGTGGAAGATGATTCAAGACCGTGAAGGGAATGGTAATTTGGGAAACGTGGTGTTTGCCTAAACGCCTTGGTATAGCGTGAACCAGCCCATCTGTCCTCTGTCCATCCGTCCAGGCACATTCACTGCTCTTTTTAGCTGTAGTGTTCCCAGCCTCTCTCCATGTTCTACAGGCTTTGTGGGCAGTCCTGCCTCCTGATTTTGAGATGAAACGTCCAGAGGGGCTGGCCCCGATTCTGAGCCTTCTCTGAAAGATGAAGCAATGTTTGCTCAGGCTCTTTGCCCATCCGTGTAGCAGCAATCTAGGCCAGGCGGAAGGAAAGACTCACCTGAGCACTGGTACAGAAGAGGAAGGGCTTTATTTCAGCTGTCCGAGCCATGGTAGACTAAAGTACAAAAATGACCTAGCTCCCCAATCAGCTCCGTTCCTGTCCTTCCATTGGACTCACAAGTAGACAGACAGAGGAATTACCACATTGCCCCTCGTTGGCTGTGTTAAGGAATGTTCAGGTTTACAGATGTGGAAGCAAACATTGGTTAGTTTCAAGGTTCCAGGAAGTTCAACCAGATAGAGTGATGCCAATTAAGAAAGAAAAATGGCTGCTGCTTTAAAAAGCTAAGAGGACCCCTCTTTTTACCCACTAAGTTCCAAGTGAGTAATTGACCTTGGGTCTGCTGCTGAGTGCTGGTACCTTATCTCAAGGTTACCCGTAACATGGCAACCACAGTTTTTAGCAGGCAAAGAGATAGTTTAACAAACTTTGCATGAACTCTATAATGAGAGATTGACCCTTTGAGTTCTGAACTTTTGATGTATATTCCCAGAAGTCTCTGGCATTGTAAATAACTCCCCAGTATGGGGCTGGGCCTCTTCTCCCATCTAAAGCCTCGTTTTTGCTATGGTTTTACCCTGCAAAGCTTAACTGAGAAAAAGGACTATGGCTTGGGACAGCAGTGTGTTTCCTAGAGAAGAAACCCCACTTAGGAGGGTGGGGTCAATGCTATGCTCACACGGCGGCTTCTGTTGGTTTCTGCAAGCTTCCTTGGGTGCCTCATCACCATGTCTAATATTGCTTCCATCAACAGAGAGAAAAAAGAGTTTTTAAATCAACGTCTAAGAGTAAACTCAAGGCACACTCTTTGTCTTTGGGGTTGACCCCATTTCTGACAGAAGCTGTCAAACCTCAGAGAATCAGATCCCAAGTAATGTCCACAATCCTTCCTTGGTGGTGCTGCCAGGGATCCAGCTAGAACCGGTGGGCAAGCGTCAAGAAAGAGCCAGACAGCAAAGCACAAATGTTGGTTTGACGGGCAATTTACTAGTAAGAGTGTGCAGCCATGATGTCACATATTCAGAATCGCAGAGGCAAGAAACCACAAGCAAGCAAGAAAGAGAGCCCAAAAATGTGTGTATAACTTGCAACTCTGACAAAGTGGAGGAGCTGTAGTTTATGCAGAGCAGACTGGATTTACTGTCTGCTGCTGTGTTCTTTCATCCCTAAGTCTCATCACTGAGATTTCAGTATCTCTCTCTCTCTCCATCATGTATCTCCCCTCCTCCCTACCCCCCAACCCATCCCCGTCAGGGAAGTATTCTGTTTCTTTGTCTCTCCGTCTCCTCGCTCTGTCATTCTCTCTCTCTCTCCCTCCCTCTCTCTCTCTCTCTCTCTCTCTCTCACCAACATTGAAGTGCTGATGCACTCTGAGAGTAGAATAAGATATTCCACAAACCCCACACTCTGAGTACTAGCCACCAGACACGCTGCCAACCTAGGAAAGCCGTTTGAGGCCTCCCTGCTTGGTAAGACCGTTGATGACACTTTAATCTACTATGCTGCCGGGTTCGTCCCAGGGCCTGCCACTCAGTTTGATTGTGTAAACTAGCAGCCCCACACTTGATTTACTTGAATTTGAGATGACTTTATTTCCAAATCTAGAAATTCTCTAACACAGGAGATAGACTGGGACAGTGCTGATGTCATAACATGTTCATACATGTTCTATGAATCTCTGTTCTCCGTCCTGCCCAAACACCCGAAGCCATCTCCTCTGTTACCTGGCCTTTGCTGTCGTACGCTACGATCATCCTTGTCATATCTTCAATCCCCACTCAGACATAAACCTCTGTTAGCTCAAAATTTGTATCACATTTATCTTTTATTTTATTTTATCACAAGTATCTCGCTATATGTGCCTGGATAAATCAAACAATAGCTTTTAGGACCTTCACATTGCTTGATAATTCTGTCTCATTATTGCTCTTGCCAGTTATGTTATGTTTCTCCCTGTGACTGTGGATTTCTTATACTGGGTGTCAATTTTCTTTTTTTTTTTTTCTTTTTTAAATAGTGCCCGGCTATTTTTTTGTTGCAGTTTGGCCAGGGCTGGATTTAAACCCACCACCCTCAGTATATGGGGCTGGTGCCCTACTCACTGAGCCACAGGCACTGCCCCTGGGTGTCAATTTTCAACAGTGCAGTATTTGAAGATAACAATTTTTCCTTTTCATTTTTAAGAGAACATCATTAATGTCGATATGTAAGCCCTTGTTATGGGGTAGTGACTGAGCCACTAGTGAGGGCTTAGATGCACAGTGTGTCATAGTGGATAAAGCATTGTCATTATGTCAGACAGACATGCGTTCAAAATCTCACTCTGTCATGTACTAGGAGTGGAACTTTGCCAATCCTTATTTGCAAAGTGTGGATAATAATGTTCATCTATGGGATCCGCTGTGGAGAAAAAAGTGAGGTATGTGAAAAATGTAGCACTCAGGACAGTTTACGTTCAACACGTGGTGATTTTAGGCTTTGCCTAATTTCATACTCAATGAATTAATCTTAAAGATCATAAAAATTCATAGCAGAGTAAATGCATTAAAATCATCAGGGGGAACTTCTGTGCTCTAAAATATTATGTGAAATGTGTTCTAGGAAGCAAGGGATGCTTGAGGATGTCACAGTCCCAAGCTCTGTAACGATGACATTAAAAGCACAGCCGTGCTGTTTCCCAGGATGCCCAGGGTATGTGTGGTGGAGGCGGGGAGGGCAGGTTTCCCTGGACTGCCAGTATGTGCGCTCCCAAACAGCAGGGAGCCAAGACAGTGACAGTGCATCCGCCTGTCACCATCCTCTGCACGCTGCTGCTCCAGCTTCCTGTCAACACACCCCAGAGAGATGAGGACAGGAGATGTCCTTTTTATAGCGTGTCCAGGAGGCCATGGTGTGAATATTACTACCAGGCAGTAAAACCGCAGAGGAAAGCTACAAGTCTCAGTCATAGTGTCATCTGTCAGCCCCCTGGGCCCTGGGGCTGAGTCACAACAAACTATAGGAAAGAAGAGTCCGGGATGACTCCTTGTTGAGCTTTTCCTGTGCTGTTCTTTTCCTGCTTTTGCCCTCCCCATCCCCATCTCGTCTTGTAGGACTGTGATAGCAACAAAGATGTAAAGTGGAAAAGGTCCTCCCCCTGCGTACCTCTCTGTGCATTGCGCGTGTGACTGGCCCCTGAAGTCCACCCCCAGGGACTCCCACCAGGCATCTTCGCATCATCCTTTATTCCTTCCTCCCTGTGACAGCTTTCTAAGGTGGCTGGGCCAAACTACAGTCCCTGTAATTCCCTTCCTGGCATATTTTGGTTTGGGAGGTTCTCGCACTGCGGTTGGAGGATGAAAGAGGCAGCAGCCAAGTGGCAGCATGCACTCACCTTCTCCCAAGTATTCAGTCAAACATTACTGGTAGGTCCTGCTGTGATGGGACTTGGGGATATAATTAAAGTCCTTAATGAGTTGAATTTATATTAATCAAAAGAGGAGACTATCTCAGCTGGGCCTGAATTAATCAGTGGTAAGACTTTAACAGAGACTTTAGGTCTTGTCTGAGCCTGGAGGCTCCAAATAGCAGCCCAGTCTGTGTTTCATTTGTCCCCTTGACCTTGTCGCCTGTCAACAGTCATAGCATAGGCCCACAGGGCCCCAGCCTGCTTGTGATTGCCCTTTCCTCCCTGCCTGTCCTGTCATCTCTGGGCATGTGTAACCAACTGCACAATTGTGAAGGAAATTCCTTGTAACAAGTCCACATGTGGAGACCACGTTTCCTATTGGCTCTGCCTCTCTGGTTGAACCACGTCAGGCGCACTCCCTCTCACCGCCCAGCCCAGTGGCCAGTCCTCCCCGAATCCTGCCTGTCCTTCCTTCCAGTCAGTTCCAAGTTCTCACTTCCCCCAGTGCTAATGAAGAGTCATTTATTTCTGTCCTTCCCCACTGCCCTTAGCCAAGACTGGAATACCACCAGTCCTTGTCAGAATGATTAGAAGAAACTTACAACCAGTACTTAGCAAACCGTTCATACCCAGCCTACTTTGTTAATTGAATAAAGGCCAAACTTCCATAAATACCCGTCTGAATATGGTGGCCACCTCTTTTTTTTTTTTTTTTTTTTTTTTTGCAGGTTTGGCCGGGGCTGGGTTTGAACCTACCATCTCCGGTATATGGGGCCAGCACCCTACTCCTTTGAGCCACAGGTGCTGCCCACGGTGGCCACCTCTTAAAACCCTTCTGTGGTTTCCCACTGGGTGAAGCCCCAGATGTTAAACGTGCTCTGAAAGCTTCCACGCTGCCTGGCTCCTTCCCACCACTCCACCGTCTTTCACACCACACTCCACCTCTTCAACCAGAGGCCTGAATGTTCTTCCAACATTCCCTGTAGGAATAACGGTTGCCCAAAGGCATCCATGTCCTAATCTCTGGAATCCCTGGGTACATTAAATTGTATGGTGAGGTAGAATTAAGGTTGCTAATCATCTGAGCTTCAGATGAGGTGATTATCCTGGACTATCTGGGTGGTACCACTATTGTTACGAGGGTCCTTATTAGTAAAAGGGGGAGGCAAGAGAGTCAGAGTCAGAGTTTGGGGGAGATATGAAGATATTACCCCGCTGCCTTTGAAGATGGAGAAAGGGGTTACAATTGAAGTAGGAAGGGTGGTCTCTAATCTGGAAAGGCAAGGGATGGATTTTTTTCACTGACCCCATTTAGTCTTGATGTTATCCCAATGAGAATCTATTTTGGACTTGCAACTTCTAAAGTTTTGGGATTATAAATCTGTATGTTTTTTGTTTGTTTTTGTTTTTATTTTTGGTTGTTTTTGTTTTTGTTTTTTGCAATTTTTGGCTGGGGCTGGGTTTGAACCCACCACCTCCGATATATGGGGCTGGCGCCCTACTCCTTTGAGCCACAGGTACTGCCCTATAAATCTGTATGTTTTAAGCCACCAAGTTTGTAATTATGGTTATAGCATCAAAAAGAAATGATATTTGCCACCACTGGAAATTCTCAGCAGTGAAACTTCAAACAGACACAGGATACTATCTACTTTTTAGTTTTAAGATAAAAATAATTGCCATCTATTATACTTTGATTTTCAATAAAGAGAAGTCATTTTTTTTTTAACTTCTTCTTTTTTTTTTTGAGACAGAGCCTCAAACTGTCCCCCTGGGTAGAGTGCTGTGGTATCACAGCTCACAGCAACCTCCAACTCCTGGGCTCAAGCGAGTCTCCTGCCTCAGCCTCCCAAGTAGCTGGGACCACAGGTGCCCACCACAACACCTGGCTATTTTTTGGTTGCAGCCATCATTGTTGTCTGGCGGGCCAGGCTGTATTCGAACCCTTTACCTTAGGTGTATGTGGCTGGCGCCTTAGCCACTTGAGCCCCAGGCGCCGAGCCTTTAACTTCTTATTTTTAAATAACCAAATTTACAGAAAACTTATAAGAAACAGTATAAATAACTCCCATATACAACATTATACAGATGCACCGGTTTTTAACATTGTGCCACATTTATCATTATCTCCTCCCTTAGATAAACACAGATACACAAATTTATATAGTTATTATTGAAAGAAAAGTTTTAGTACCAAAAAATAGAAGAATCCCAATTTTAGAATAAAGTAGAATTTCTTGTATTTAATAACTTCACAATATGGCCCTAATATTCCCTTGTTTCACCATGGGCCAGTAAAATCTTCATTATAGAACAACCCCAGTTCACACACAAGCCTGTCAAAACCACTGCCTTAGTTACTCTTACTTGTATGTCCTCATGCTAACTTTTAAATGACTGATTTTCAGGGACACTTCATATGTCTATACTAGAGTTGATTCGTCACTCTTGAGTTTTTCTTGTAGGCTAAACTGCTTGGTGTCCCCCGTAACATTTGCACACTGCCAACCATTTGTGAGGGACTGTAAGCTCCTTGCAAGCAGGAACCACAGGGTTGTCTATCACCATCAGCTTTTTAGGACAGAATCTGGCATAGAGCACATACTCATCAAAAATATATTTTGATCATGTTAAAAAATTGACAGGAGAAGAATATAGAACATTCATTTTAAAACTATCATTGCATGAACCTCAACTGCAGATGCCAACCTCAAAAGGCAACATACAAATAAAGCTGCTGCATACACAAACCATGGACAGATCATCGCATGGACTGTATGTATAGTTTCTTATTTTCTAAGATAAATACTTAACAAGAGAATGACTGTATCCAAAGGTAAATGTAATGTTTAACTTAGGAAACTTCCAAATAATTTTCCACAGTAGCTATAGCATTGTTAAGTCCTACTACAAGTTATATGAAAGTTCCATATCCTCCACATCCCAGCCAACACTTAACCTGGTCAGTCTTTTTTTAATTTTAACCATTTTAACAGGGGTGCAGTGGTATCTCAATTTGGTTTTAATTTGCATTTCTTTAATGACAGATAACATTGAGCTTCTTCCTATTTGCTTATTTGCCATTCATATATCTTTTTGGAGAAATGATTGTTCAATTCCTGTTACCACTTTTTATTGGGTTGGCATTTTGCTTGTTATTGCATTTTGAGAGTTCTTCATATAGTCTGAGTAGAAGTCCTTATCAGATGTATATTTTGTAAATTTTGCTTCCAGTCTGTAAACAGGGGTTAAGGCAAGATTCAATAACAAAAAAAAAAAAATGAGGGAATTTTTTTTGAATGATGAAATTATTGTATAATAACATTTGGTGGCTTGTGACAGTATGCATTTGTAGAAATGTATGAATCTATGTATCTAAAGCAGTGGTTCTCAACTTCCCTAATGCCACAATATATTTTCATTGTTACAAAGGGGTTGCAACCCACAGGGTGAGAACCACTGATCTATCTAAAGGGATGAATTTTGTGATATATGAAATATATTACATTAAAAATACCATTTTTGCATAAAAAGCTTTACAAACCAGAGGATTCTGGTACAGTGGAAGAATAGAAAGCACCAGCAATCTGTGTCCTCACTTATGCAACACCTGTACTGCAGAATCACCAACAGGGCTATTTTGGTTCTCTGGAATCTATTGAAGTCTTGAAACTTCCAAGTGAAGGCTTAGATGGTAAATTGCAGTTAATTTCACTCAATTTCAGCTCTTAGCTCAGCGGTGTTTACCCATTCCCAATCTCCCAGCTCAGTGGCAGGCAGCAGACATACATATCTTCCTAGAGCAGCTTGCACACATTTTGGAAGCCAGGGTAGGCAGAAAGAAGAGTGTTTCCAAATATTTGGCATCTGGCTTCTGATCTAGGATTGCTGCTTCTGATGATGGAAGTGCAGATACAGAGGCAGGAAGCCATTGTTGCAAGCCTTTCACTTCCAGCTGAAGTGACTTCCAGGGAACTTAAAGGGCCAATATATATATTTTTTCCTTTTGAAAGACAGACATTCAAAAACAACCACATATATGGTAGAAATCAGGTCACTGGACATACTAAAGGGAAAACTCAGGCTCAAAAAAGACCTGAGAAGACCTTTAGTTTACAACTCATACTGATCCTTAGAACAGAGCTAGCCTACCACAATTTAAAAAAAAAAAAAAATGAATACAAGAACTAGCAAACCCTGCAGAATGGGGAGGCTCTTATTTCTAAGGTTACAGCATTACTAGACTCACATACTCGATTTTTACCAAATGATCACACTGCATGTAAAAAGACAGGAAAATATGGCCAATTCAAAGGAAAAAAAAAAAAAAAAAGAAACAGAAGCTGTCCCTAAAACATTCTGCTGGCAGATTTAAAACGATGAAATTAAAGATCCTCACTGAGCTAAAGAAAACCATAAAGTCAAGAAAACAATATATAAGAAAAATTAAAAATATCAATAAAGAAAGATAAAACCTAAATCAAAAAAAAAAAGGAATTCTGGAGCTGAAGAGTACGATAAACAAAATGAAAAAATTCACTAGAGGGCTTCATAGGCAGATTTGAGCAGGCAGAAGAATCTATGAACTTGGTGGAAGACAATATAAACTATAGAGTCTGGGGGACAGAAAGAAAAATATTAAAGAAAAGTGAACAGAGTCGATGGCACCTCTGAGACATCGGGCAGACTACCACATATGTTGTGGCAATCACAGAGAAAGAAGAGAGGAAGAATCAGACAAAAAGAATGTTTCAAAAAATTATGGCTGAAAATTCCCCAAATTTAATGAAATACATACATATAAATATACAAAAACGTCAATAAACTCCAAATAAAGTGAACCCAAAGATACCCACATTGAGACACATTATAATCAAACTGTCAAAAGACAAAGAGAATCTTGGAAGTAGCAAGAGAGAGGACTCATCACATACAAGGTATCTACAATAGGATTATCTGCAGATATCTCATTAGAAACTTTGGAGGCTAGAAAGAAGTTATAAAAGAGAAGAAAAAGCTGTAAAGCAAGAATCCTATATCCAACAAAATGTTCCTCCAACAGCGAGGGAGGAATTAAGACCTATGTTCTCAGATAAGCAAAAGCCTAGGGAATTTATTGACAATAGTCTTGCTCTGCAAGTAATACTTGGTATAGTTATATCAGATAAAATGAAAGGGATGATACAATAACTAGAAACTATAAAGAAATAAATATCCTGGTAAAGGTAAATACATGGAAAATTGCAAAAACTAACATTACTGTAATAATGGTCTGTAACTTCACTTTTGGTTTTCCACATGATTTACGAGACTAATATATGGTATAAAATTATTACTTTAAAAGGTAGTGTTATTGTAACTTTGGTTGGTGACTCTGCAGTTTGTTTTCTACATATTTGAAATGACTATTAAATAAAATACATTTATTTATGCTTTGTGTCCACAGTGTATGAAGACGTAATTTTGTGATGTCAACAACTAAAAGAAGTAGACTGAAGCTATAAAGGAACTGAAGATTTTCAAATGAAAATAGACTAGGCCAGATGTGAGGGCTCATGCCTATAATCCTAGCACTCTGGGAGGCTGAGAAGGGCAGACTGCTTCAGCTAAGGAGTTGAAATCAGACTGAGCAAGAGTGAGACATTGTTTCTATTAAAAACAAATTAGTCAAGTGTTGTAGTGGGCACCTGTAGTCCCAGCTACTTGGGAAGCTGAGACAAGAGGATTGCTTGAGCCCAGGAGTTTGAAGTTGCTGTGAGTTATGATGATGCCACAGCACTCAATGAGGGTGAGAAACTGAGACTCTGCCCTCCCCTTAAAAAAGAAAAAGAAAAAAGAATATAGACTAATGGCCAATAAAGATATTTTTTAAATGCCCAACATCATTAATCATCAGACAAATGCAAATCAAAACCAAAATGATAGCTTCTATCAAAAAGTCCCAATACAATAGATGCTGGCAGAGAAAGAAAGGAACAATAATATGCTGTTTGGTGGGACTGCAAACTAGTAGGACTCTATGGAGAGCAGCACAGTGATTCCTCAAGGAACCACAGGTAGACCTATCATTGATCCAGCAATCCTACTACTAGGTATTTACCCAGAGAAGAAAGATAATTGTATTAAAAAGACACTTGCACCCGAATGTTTATAGCAGCACAATTCACAATTGCACAGATGTGGAAAGAACTCACGTTCCCATCAATACATGAATGGAACAGTTAATAAGATGGTGATCTAGTATCTTTTGTAACACAATGAATGGAACTGAAGACTAGTCTCTGAAATAAAGTTCTCAAGAATGGAAAATCAAGGGTGGCACCTGTTGCTCAAAGGAGTAGGGTGCTGACCCCATATGCCGGAGGTGGTGGGTTCAAACCCAGCCCCGGCCAAAAACTGCAAAAAAAAAAAAGAATGGAAAATCAACACCACAAGTGCTGAATTCTAAATTGGAACTAGTTGTTCAATGTGTATGTGCTCATATGGAAGCAAAACTCAAAGAAATTCAAGAAAATGAGAGAGGGGACAAGGGGAGAGATAACACAACTAATGGGTACATTGCTTGGGTACATCAGGCAATTTATAGGTGAAGGGCAAACTTATAATTCTGACCTAAAATATACAAAAGCTACCTATGTAACAAAAAATGTGTACCCCCATAATATTCTGAAATAAAAGATAAGCCTGCCCACAATACTGTCAAGCTGTGCAACTACTGACAAACAGAAACACAGTGCACAATTGTCAAAAACTGATAACAGACTACTTGCACACTTGACCCCCATAAGTCTTGCCACCCAGCCTTGTGCAGCAGTGGCCCCAGTCAGGTGGGAGAAGTTAAAACTAAATCACAAGCACTGCAGCAGCCAATTTTAACGTACTAATGTTCTAATTGTGGCAGTCAATATGGGAGGATCATTTTGTTGAAACTTATTTGATTCTTTGGTATTTTAAATACTTTCCTTTTAAAAAATAAAATATCTAGAACTAGAATATAAATGTTTTGATACAATGATTAAGCAAATGACATGAAATTTATGTTAACCAGCTTGATGAAAGCGTTTCAAATTGCATATGAAAACAGCACAATGTACCCCATGTTTGCATTAATGTATACAGATATCAATTAATTAAAAAAAAAGAAATGGGAAAATGTAATAAACTCAGAAAATGTTTTGCAAAAAAAAAAAAGAAAAGAAAAGAAAATGACATGGACTTTTCCCCAGGAGCAGCTGCGGGTGGCCTCAGGGGCTCTGCGTCCCTGGAACTCTGTCCATGTGCCATCTTCTGCATTTCTCAGGGAATCCTTTGCTCCAGTCACCTGGACTTGAAGGTGTTAAAGCCTTCTTCAGCCTCAGGGACTCCAGCTACCTTCCCTTCCCAGCAAACTATTTAGTGAGGGGAGCAGCTTATACAGCAGAGAACACAAACGTGGGTAAGAGACCTGAGTCCCACCCCTTGCGGGCAGTAAAGGCTCTGACAGTCACTTTGCCTCTCTGCCTCTGCTCCCACATCTGGAGGATGAGGGAATTCTCACCTCCCCAACAAACTGTTTCAAGGATGACAAGAAAGACAATGGACATTAACAGGCTTGGTACTGTGTCTACCATGGAGTGGGCAGTAGACACAGCTCAGTTCTCTTCTCCTTCCTGTTTGACCCTTCTCTCTGTCCTTTTTACAGGCTGGACTGCACGTGCCCAAGGAAAACTTCCCTAAATATGCACTTTACCAAGGATCAGCAATTCAGGGCGGTCCCTTCCACTCCAGCTGCTGTGCCTTTTCCCACCAGAGGACCCACTTCCTGCAGTTTACTGACTGGTCTTCCCCTGACAGCACTGCTCCTCTGTTCATTCATTCAGACACAGTTATTCATTCACTCGACAAATACTGACCGGAAACACCTATGTGCCAGGCATCACACTAAATGTGGGGGTGGTGGAGTAAACAGGAAGAGAATGAGGCTCCTGTGGTCATGGTACTCACAGAGCTGTTGAGGTCTCCCAGCTTGATATGCGTCAACAGAAACGGGACAGGAAAGCGATGGCAAGACTTCAGCAGCTGTCCTTCAGGGCGGTCTCAGATCCTGAGATACTGGACTCTTTCCTGGAGCTCCTTTTATCAAGTATCACAAACTGGGTGGCTTAAAACAATGGCGATTTATCCTCTCATGGCTCTAGAGTCTAGAAGTTCAAAATCAAGGCATTGGCAGGGAAGTGCTGCCTCTGAAGTCTCCAGGGAAGGAGCCATTCTTGCCTCTTCCCGGTTTCCGGTAGTCCCTAGCAACCCTTGGCGTCCCTTAGTTTGCACCTCCATCCCATCCGTCTCTGCCTCAGTCCTCACACAGCCTTCTCTTTATGTGTCATTTGCTCTATGAAGACATCCTTATCAGATTTAAGGCCCACCTTAATCTAGTAGGGTCTCACCTCGATTCTTTAGTACATCTGCAAAGACTCCATTTCTAAATAATGTCACGTTCTGAGGTTCCAAGGGGACGTGAGTTTGGAAGAATTCAACCTGCTACCCATGCTCGGCCCCAGCCTGGGCCACCATGACACAGACTCAACCCCATCTCATCCCTTTCATCAGAGGCATCTTGATGGTGGGGCTCTGTATTTCATCTCTGTATCCCCCACTCCTAGCAGGGGGCCTGGCACTGAGGCGATACTAGGTAAATGCCTATTGAACTAAGTTAACCATTTCACAGGGACTAGCAATTTTTTAATGGACTCCAAAGACTAGGGTCAATGTATACAAGACGTAGATTCTGAGCAGCTTCCCAAAAGTCCAAGAGGAGCAACATTCACCAAATACCAATCAAGAAGGAATTAGAGTCCAGGAAGAGAAGCCCATGGCTAGACATAAGCAATTATCTAAGGGAACTAATCTTGTTAGCTCAGTGTCACTCGCAATGTCCTGTTCTCAGTCTTGCCCACATACGCCTTTGGGTTTTGTAGAGAGAGGCTGCTTGTTAAAGCAGAATCCAAAACAGAGGGTGCTGGGGGGCAGGGAGGTGGTTTCTGAAATGTCAGCTCTCACGCAATCTTATAGGAATTCTAGGCCCCTGTTCAAATACCACGTCATTCTCTTCATGTGAGGAATTTGGTTTTTGTTTTTCCGAAAGATATCCATGAGTCTTTTTCTCTTCATTTCATTTATTTGACTTAATTAGAATGCCAGGGCCTGTGATCCTGAATGCCCCAGTAACCCTCCCATAACAAGCCAGTGGTCCAGAAAATGGTGCTTTGAAGACACAGACAGGGATTCAAGGACTTGAAGCATTTGTAAGTTAGGAAGACGCGGGCACCTGTTCAAAACTGGAGGTTTTCTGTGAGGTTTTCCCCCAATGCTCTGTCAACCCTACCCACATTCAGAGACAAGAGAGCCACCTCAGGACAACTGCAAATCAAAACCTTCTGAAAGGGGGTGTCAGAGAAGCACAGCGGTGACATCTATGCCAAAGATAAGACTGAGGGGAGAAGCAGTAGAATTCATTAGCAGGGCCTGTGAGATGGTTATCTTCCATGGAATGTTGGAGAAGAAAACAGAATTTATTCCCACTTTGGATATCACTTTATTTTGCTTACTTATCTGAAGGGCAAAACTAATAATGCTAATGGGTTTGAGGGAGCCCAGATCAGATCATTCTCCACCTGGGACTGAGATCACTGATATTTATACACATGAGCGCAACAGTTAGCCCTCAAAAAACCTTTGCTGAAGAAGGAATCAGTGAGCAAGGATGGCTGCCATTTATTGCCCATTCCCACGGCTTAGGGCTTTCTTTCCTACCTTACCTCACTCAGTCATCACGAGAAGCTTCCAGCCCCCTTCCTTGCCCACCCTATAGAAAGCAGCCCCTACCCATCCCTGCCTTATTCTCTCTCATCCTTTGTTCTTTCCTTTATAACTTTTTCCATCATCACTTGCTGTGTACTTACTTTCCTGCATTTATATAGCTGAGGTCCCTCTCCAGGCCTTGCTCCTTGTCCACATCTGCTTCCTTGGTCCTGACACAGAGCAGGCGATCAGCACGTGCATGCGGAATGCATGGATGCACGAGTGTGTGAGTGCACGGCACGAGAGGACGTGACCACCTAATCCTGGGCAGTCCCTCTCCAGGGCTTCCCACCTGACAGAAGACTCAACTCCAGGCAAGTCCTTCAACCCCACAAGGACATGGCTACCCAAATTACCTTTTAGGAATTGTCATATTCCCCTTCTCAAGGCTTGAGGAAGAGGAAGTGCTTACAACAACCATATAAATGTTTAGAGCGAAAACAGTAACTACAGAAGGCATTAGCAATGACATATACAGAAGTAAAAAGTACTACCATGAAAGCAGAAAGGAGGGGCAGGAGGAGGTGGCAGTGCTTCGTGGATATGTTGGATAGAGACGCAATGACCTCTTACCTCAACTATACCACACCCCCCAACTGTCCTCCCTGACTCTGTCCTCTCCTCTTCTCCTCCCTCTCCCTCTGCCATGGGGAATAGAGATTGAAGGGGCAATCCCCACAGGGGTCAGGAAGGGATAAACCCACTTATCTTTCTAAAAGATAAACCCGGCCAGATCCCAACCTTGCTTAAATCCCTTCAGTGGTTTCCCACCTTAAGGAATTCTGACTCTGTTGCCAAATCTGTAAGTTCCTTTATGTGCAGAAGAAGAAACAGCCTCCACTTGATTAGATAACAAACAAATGAAGGTGGAGGGCCCCCCAACAGGCGCTCCATGGGAAGGCAGTTTTTCTTGTGCCCTCACACTCCTGTGCTCTTTAATAGGCCAAAAAGAGAACTCTGAGATTGGCCTCCTAACAAACTACACCCCGCTATTCCCTAGAGCTGTAGACATACAGAAACAGATTAAGTAGATCTTGGGTGTTTGGCCACCTTCTCCTCCTCCTATGGGGACACAGTGACCTTCTCCTCCAAGGATAAGGCACAAGACATTTATCCCAAAATGCCCCAGTCCCTGTGAAAGTGGCCAAGGCCTTAGTTCCTCAATAAGTTTTCAAGGAAATACTTTTACCCTCAAAATTGCCCCCTTCTTATTGCCTACAGTGATTATTTATGATTTATTTCATCATTCAGCAGCTGAAAATTCATGAAATTCTGTGGTTAGAGCAAAAATGTGTCACACAATCCCAAACCAAAGGAGCTGAGAAAACCCGACGACGAAAACCACCATTTGCTCCTCAGAGTTTAATGGGTCTTCAGCCGGTGCAGTTTTTAACTTACAAATATTTTTACCACCTCCACCAAAAACATTGCTTAAAAAAAGAAAAGTAATTGGAGATCAAGCTGTATAAACCAAGAGAAAGGAGAAAACATTGGGGTTTCTTGGATTATTTCAAGATTCAAACTCTCTAAGGTAAATGGGGTATTTCCGAGTCATGGAGCTAAATGGAGGCCTGGAGATCAGTCGGCCCAGTCAGGAGAGGAACGTGAAGACAGAGAAACACCAGCAGCCCTTGTAAGGATCACCTAGGGACCTGGGCTTGTGGTCCAATTCGGACCTCTGGCAGGTCACTAAGTTAAGATATCCTCACCTATAAAATGGATGGATCTCACCTGCCTAAAACTCTTGAGGAAAAACTGTGTGCTTGCCTATGTGAAGGCAGTCAGCTGTCTACAATGGCCAACTGTTAATATTCTTTCACATTCTTCACTCTGTCTTTCCAGGCTCCAGGCCCATTTGACCTCCAGGAACAGAGGGTTGATGAGAGAGAGCACCTGAACATGCTCACATCACCAGCATCCAGATCAACACACAGGACATTAAAGAATCCCAGATAACTCCTTCGCGCCCCTCCCCCCAGCATTAGACTCTGCAAAGGTAACCACTAGCTTGGCATCTAACACCTTGAGTTAACTGTGCCTGTTTTTATTGCTGTTATTTTGAGACAGAGTCTCACTTTGTCACCCTCAGTAGGGTGCCATGGCATTATAGCTCACAGCAACCTCAAACTCCTGAGCTCAAACAATTTTCTTGCCTCAGCCTCCCAAGTAACTGAGACTACAGGCAGCTGCCATAAGGCCCAGCTATTTTTAGAGAAGGGTCTTGCTCTGCCTCAGGCTGGTCTCAAACCTGTGAACCCAGGCAATCCACCTGCCTTAACCTCCCAAAGTGCTAGGATTACAGGCATGAGCCACAGTGTCCAGCCCTAACTCTGCCTCTTTTTTGAACTTCATATAATGGAATTGGATAGTTTGAACTCTTCAGACTGAATTCTTCTGCTCAACATCAAGTTTGTAAAACTCACCCATGTTGTGAAGTGTACTTATTTGTTCATTGTTCCATATAGTATTGAACTGTATGACTACGTCATAAATCATGTGCATGTTTGATTCAATGAACATTTGTGTAGTTCTCAATTTGGGGTTATTATAAACATTCTTGCGCATGTTTTTTGGTGAATGTATATATGTGTGTGTATATTGTTGAGTATATACCCAGGATGACGTTGCTGAGTCATAGGATGTACGTACCTGTATTCAGCTTTACAGATACAGCCAAACATGTATTTCCTAAACTTGTTGTACTGACCCCTACTCCCACCAGCAGCATGTGACTGTTCCAGTTGCGCCACATCCTCAACAACACTTGGCATTGTCTGCCTTTTTGATGTTAGCCATTTTGGTGGGTAGGAAGTGATACCACATTGCAGAGTGATGTTGTTAAAGTGTAAATCAGACTTTGTAACTCTGCCATTGGTTTCCCCTCACACTCAGAATAAAATCCAACTCCTTAACGAGGCCCTGGGCACCTCTGACTTTCTCTCCAAGCGCTGCCTTCTCCCTGTGCTTCACCCCCGCTGCCTTCCTTATGCTGTGCAAACATGCCAAGGTCATTCCCAGTTTGGGATCTTTACATTTGCGGTTTCCTTTGCAGATATGTAGTCTTCTCACATGTCACCTCTCTCCAAGGACCCTTCCCTGACTGCCACCTACTGTAGTCATGGCCCCTTGTAACATCTACTAGCACTTCCCCTTTCCTCTTAAGATTTGTTTTCTGTCATATCACACTGGAATGTAAGCTAAGAGCAGAGACTGTATATCTTCAAGGGCTAAGACAGTGAACACAGTTAAATACTCAGGAAATATTTGTTGAGTAAGTGGGGAGTAAAAGGAAAGGAGATTTGTAGATAGCATTCTCAAAAATAATTGTGAAATACTAAAGCTAGTGGAACCCCCTCTCTCCACCTTCCCCCCACTCAGTTGTTAAAAATGAAGCTCAGAAAGGTAGAATTATCTGGCCAAGTTTGTGGGCAGAAGTAGAAATGGGGTTTGAACCCAAGCTCATGATCTCGGTCTTAGTACACTATGCTGCTTAAAAGAACACGAGACAAAGTCTTATTCCACATAAATGAGTCTCTAATTATTGAATGTTGGGCATTAGGAATTGGTTCAGTTTGGAGAATTCCCCCCTTACTCCATAAAGCCTGAAAACACATCAAGAGAGTATGAGATAGGAATCATTTTTGTGTCCCCCACATCATCCCTGACGTTGGTTCAGAGGAAAAGGACAATGTCAGGAGGGAAATGTGGACAGAGGTGACTCCTAAGTCCATCTCCCATCCTAAGAAGGGAAGAAAGAGAACCATCTTGGCAGGAACAGTTTCCCTGGGCTCCAAAGGCCTGAGACCTACCGGGCGATCATGCTGTACCAGGTGAGGGCCCTGTCTCACATGCTTAGTTTGGGTGAGAATCAGGTTGTACCACAATGTGGGCCTTGGAGCCAGTTGCATAATTAGATGTGTAATCAGTACCTTGGAGAACTTCAGCCAAAAGCACTCCTGACACCACTTCCAACTTGCTGAATCATCTCCAAACCTCATGACTGGATGATTCACTGGTCTCCTCTGGGGTCATGACTATCAGGTGCTGATCCAAAAATGAGAACTAAATTCTAAGGGGAGAGATCCTCTAATTGAAACTCTGGCTTTTCCACTACTTCAAAGGATCACTATCTGGGTTTCCCAAGAGTAAAGGAAGCCATGGTTGTCTGGAACTAGGACCCAGTTAGAATGGACATCGATTGTTCTCCTGCTGGCCTTATAAACATCTCATTTTCCTGCTGGCCTTCCACACTCCTACCTTCATGTAGCAGCACCTCAGCTTTACTCTAAAAACTACTAACCACTGACCTATTGCCTGCAAGCTTGGTGTGTCCCACTTCCTCCTAAGCAAGGGAAGGGCACACACCCCAAACTAAGCCAAGCAGATGTTCACTCTCCCTCCAAATTGGATCCACAGAGGAGTTATTCAAGAACCAATGAGAGTTAGAGCTCAATGGTCCCTGAAGAAGCTGGTGGTGATGCCACCCTGGGCTTTCCAAGGCCTGACTCCACAGTTTGCCCTTAGAGTCTAAGGCAAGCCCAGGTCCTTCTAACAAAGTCCTTTTTTTCTATGCATTGATCAGAAGTTGTTTCTTTTGCTTTCAAAGATTCCTGACTGAGATACTAGGCCTCTGGATCCTGGGCCTGGACTCTTTCTTCTATCCAGTGGGGAAAAGGATTACACACCAACACACTTACACACACATATGTGCATTAGATAGATTAGATAGATATGAAATATATGCATATGTATAGTGTTTACAATGGGATATGATTACCTAAAATAATCTTACATTTCAGAGTTACTATATACATTAAAGATAAATTATACAAAGTGCCCAGCACCTAATCATTCATATTCCCAACTAATAGCCTCCTACCTCCCGCTGTTCCTCTCTATATACCGTCTCCCCAACCCCATACACCATACAGCAAATTACTTTCTTTTTCCCAATTGCTTTTTCACATTCCAGTTTACCTTCCACTCAGATATGAAAGTTAGTAGCTTATCCTCATATCTGTATGCATTTATGCGTAGGCACTTCTTGACACTAGAAACAATGCTGAGACCTAAAAACGTGGCTGGCCATGGATTTTTTTTTTTTTTGGCAGGTTTTTGGCCAGGGCCAGGTTTGAACCCCCCACCTCCGATATATGGAGCCGGCACCCTACTCCTTGAGCCACAGGCGCTGCCCAGCTGGCCATGGATTTTAACACCAAAGCTGACTAAAATCTGCATCAGTTTAGGGGTCTGTGTTCTTGGGATACCCAAAGATCGTGCATCTCCTTCCCACCTGAAAGCAATCTTATAGACTCTCAGTCCACAGTCTACAAACCTAGGCAAAGCATAACTAGTGTTTGGAGTAGCTGATTTTGAAAATATTTTGAAAGTATACTAATTATTCAATAAATATAGAGCAAAATAGTTATTGTTAAGAATTTGGAAATTATTAAACAATGCAGTAAAAAAAATCCCAGAGATATGGACACTTAACATGCTGGTTTACTTTTTTACATTTTATTGCTTCCATCATATTTCATGATGTGGATTTATGAAATGTTAATAATAACAGTTAACATATAAAGTACCTATTACTTAAGAGACATTTGCAAAGCATTCTGTGTTACATTATCAAATCCTTATGACCAACTTATAAGTTGATGTATTAGTTATCCATTGCTGCATAACAAATTATTTCAAGATTTAATGGCTTAAAATAATAGACATTGATCACTTTGCACAGTCTCTATAGGCCAGGGATCTGAGAGGGGCCTAGCGGAATGGTTCTGGTGCCAGGTTTCCCATGAGGCTGCAGCCAAGAGTCATCCAGTGTGTTTTATGAGGATCCACTTCCAAGAAGGCTCTCTCACAAGGCAGGGAGCCTCAGATCCTCACAACATGAACCATTGCACAGGGCTACTTGAGTACCTTCCCAACATCGCAGCTGGAGTCCTTCAGAACAAGTAATCCAAAAGAGAGCAAAATGGAAGCCACAACGTCTTTTATAACCAGGATCAGAAGTTAGATTCCATCATTTTAACAACATCCTAGGGGCTACACAAGTCAGCCTCTCTAATATGGATGGGAACACATGAGGACTTGAAAATCAGAAAGTGAGTATCCAGGAGGGGCACCTATGAAGGCTGGCTACCATAGTTGGTTAATACCAGTTTGTTTGCATTTTACAGATGAAAGTCTGAATAATTGGCCCAAAACTACACAGCTGATTGGCTAGACTGACCAACTCCAGAGCCTGTACCTTTAACTATAACATAACACCACCTTCTTAATTGGCTTGATCATTCTACTAAGGTTAAATATTTAAGTAAATTCCAATTTCTTCCTATTATAAATAATACAGTAGTGAACACTTCCTTCATAAATCTATGTCTCCATCTCCTGTTATGTCCTTAGGGATAATGCCGTGAAACAGAATTGCTAAGTCAAAAGGCATGAATGTTTTCTTTTCTGCAAATGAGCCCTTCACATTTATTTACAATTAAACTAGTTAGAATTGACTGATTACAACAAAAACTTGACAGGATAGTTGAAACAAGTAGAAAGATCTTTTCTGAGTTTATCATAAGTCATAGAGGAAGGCAATTGCTGGCATGGGTTCAGCAGTTGTACACTGTCATGGCCAAGGATTCTGAAATATATTACTTTTTTCATGTGATCACAATATAGCTTCAACAAATCTAGCTATCATATCCTTATTCAAGGCAGCAAGAAGAAGGAAAAATGGAAGAGTGGTCCCATTCCATCTGTAAAGAAGAAAAATTTTCGCAAGAAACTACTTGTGAATCTCTGTTTATAAAACTCATTGTTTAAAACCAAATTCATTCTTAATTGAAAGGAAGACTTACAACATGAACATTTAGTAGGAAAACATAAAAGATGTAAAGTCTCCATCTTTTATGGCTGCATAGTATTCCATGATTATACATATACCACAATTTGTTAATCCATTCATGAGTTGATGGGCATTTGGGCTGCTTCTGTGACTTGCCAATTATGAATTGGGCTGCAATAAACATTCTGGTGCAAATGCCTTTGTTGTAAAATGATTTTTGTTCATCTGGGTAAATACCTAGTAATGGAATTACAGGATCAAACGGTGGATCAACCTTTAGTTCCTTGAGAATTCTCCCTACTTCTTTCCAAAAAGGCTGTATTAGTTTGCAATCCCACCAGCAGTGTAGAAGTGTTCCCTTCTCTCCACATCCATTCCAACATCTGCAGTTTTGTGACATGAGCTAATCTTACTGGGGTTAGATGATATCTCAAAGTGGTTTTGATTTGCATTTCTCTGATGATTAAAGATAAGCATTTTTTCATGTGTTTGTAGGGCATTCGCCTGTCATCTTCAGAGAAGTTTCTGTTCAAATCTCTTGCCCACAAAGAAGTGGGGTTATTTGTTCTTTTCTTATTAATTTGAGTTCTCCGTAGATTCTAGTTATCAGACTTTTGTTGGAATCATAACCTGCAAAAATCTTCTCCCATTCTGAAGGTTGTCTGTTTGCTTTATTTGCAGTGCCCTTGGCTGTGCAGAAGCTTTTTAGCTTCATTAGATCCCAATAATATATTTTTGGTATTGCTTCAATTGCCAGGGAGATCCTCCTCATAAAATATTTTCCCAGGCCAATATCTTCAAGTGTTTTCCCTGTTCTCTCTTCTAGTATTTTTATAGTTTCATGTCTTAAGTTTAAATCTTTTATCCAGTGAGAATCAATTTTTGTTAGTGGTGAAAGGCGAGGGTCCAGTTTCAGTTTTCTACAAGTCACTAGCCAGTTCTCCCAGCATTTGTTAAACAGGGAATCTTTTCCCCAATGTTATGAGACTTATCAAAGATCAAATGACAGTATGTGTCTGGGTTCACCTCTAGATTCTCTATTCTGTTCCATACCTCTAAATCTCTATTTTTTATACCAGTACCATGCTGTTTTGATCACTATAGATTTGCAGTGTAATCTGAAGTCTGTTAACCTGATGCCTCCTGAATTGTTTTTATTTCTAAGTAATGTATTAGCTATTTGAGGTTTTTTCTGATTCTATATAAAATGAAGCACTATTTTTTAAAGTTCTTTAAAGTATGACATTGGTTCTTTGATAGGGATTGCATTAAATCTGTAGATTGCTTTGAGTAGTATGGACATTTTAACAATGTTGATTCTTCCCAGCCATAGGCATGACATGTTTTTCCATTTGTTAATATCTTCAGCTATTTCTTTCCTCAGGGTTTCATAATTCTCATTATAGATACCTTTTATGTCTTTTGTTAGATAAATTCCCAGGTATTTCATCTTCTTTGGCACAACTGTAAAAGGAATAGAGCCCTTGACTATATTTTCAGCTTGACTATTGTTGGTATATATAAAAGCTACTGATTTGTAAGTATTGATTTTGTATCCTGGACACTGCTATACTTGTTGATCACTTCTAAGAGCTTTGTACTTGAGTCCCTGGGGTTTTCTAGGAGTTGGATCATGTCATCCACAAACAGTGATAGTTTGACCTCTTCTGACCCCATTCAAATACCCTTGATCCCCTTCTTTTGTCTGATTGTGATGGATAGGACTTCCATTACTATGTTGAATAGCAGTGGTAACAAGGGGCACCCTTGTCTAGTTCCAGATCTAAGTGGAAATGTTTTCAATTTTACTCCATTCAATATGATATTGGCTATGGGTTTGCTGTAGGTGGCCTTTATCAATTTAAGAAATGTTCCATCTGGGTGGTGCCTATGGCTCAATGAGTAGGGCACCAGCCCCATACACGGAGGGTAGTGGGTTAAAACCCAGCCCTGGCCAAACTGCAACAAAAAAAATAGCCAGGTATTGTGGCAGGTGCCTGTAGTTCCAGCTACTTGAGAGGCTGAGGCAAGAAAATCACCTAAGCCCAGGAGTTGGAGGTTGCTGTGGACTGAGACACCACAGTACTCTATAGAGGATGATAAAGTGAGACTCTGTCTCTTAAAAAGAAAGAAAGAAATGTCCTGTATGAGCCTACTTTCTTAGGCTTAGTGTTCTACATGTTCTAATAATGAAAGGATACTAGATATTATCAAAAGCTTTTTCTGCATAATTGATAGAATCATATGGTCTTTGTTTTTTATTTTATTTATGTGGTATACTATATAGTTTTAGGTATGTTGAACTAACCTTGTAACCCTGGGATAAAACCAACTTGATCATGGTGTATAATTTTTTTGATGTGTCATTGAATTCTGTTTGTTGGGATCTTATTGAATATTTTTGCTTTGATATTCATTAATAATATTGGTCTATAGTTTTCCTTCTCTGTTGGGACCTTTCTTGGTTTGGGGATATTTACTTCATAGAAGATGTTGGGGAAGATTCCTTCTTTTTCTATGTTTTGGAAAATGTTATGTAATATAGGTACTAATTCCTCTTTGAAGGTTTGGTCGAATTCTGATGTGAAGCAATCTGGTCCTGAACTTTTCCTTTTTGGGAGATTTTGTATAGTTGATACTATTTCAGTCCTATTCAAAATTTCTAATTCTTTCTGGTTGAGTCTAGGAAGGTGGCATGCTTCTAGGTATTGGTCCATTTCCTTCAGATTTTCATATTTCTGAAAATAGAATTTTTGTAGTAATCATTGAGGATTTTTTTGAATTTCTGTGGTATCTGTTGTTATTTTGAAATCCTTTATCATTTCCGATTGACGTTACTAGAGATTTTAGTTTTCTGATTAGGCTAATCAAAGGTTTATAATTTTATTAATATTTTCAAAGAACCAACTTTTTGTTCCATTGATCTTCTGAATGATTCTTCTGTTTTCAATTTCATTTAATTCTGCTCTAATTTTGGTTATTTCTTTTCTTCTGCTGAATTTGAGGTTAGATTGTTTTTCCTTTTCCAGTTGCTTGAAATGACCCATTAGATTGTTGACTTTCTCTCTTTCTAGTTTCTTGATGTAGGCTTCTGGTGCTATAAATTTCCCTCTTTGTACTACCTTTGCAGTATCCCACAGGTTTTGATAATTTGTATTTTCATTATCGTTTTGTTCCAAAAATTTGATGATTTCCGTTTTAATCTTATCTTTGACCCAGCTATCATTCAACCTAAGGTTATTTAGTTTCCACAATTTTGAGTATGTAGATTCCTATTGCTATTGAGTTCAACTTTTATTCCATGATGGTCTGAGAAAATATAAGGAATAATTTCTATTCTTTTAAATTTGTTGAGGTTAGACTTGTTTCATAAGTTATTATCAATTTTGGAGGATGATCCAAGGGCTGATGAGAAGAATGTGTATTCAGTTTTATTAGGATGAAATCTTCTGTAGATGTCTGTTAAGTCCATTTGTTCTAGGGTCAAGGTTAAGTCCATTATTTCTTTGTTTAGTTTCTTCTTGGAGGATCTATCCAGAACTGACAAATGGGTGTTAAAATCTTCAACAATTATAGTGCCCAAAGATATCAAGTTGTTCGTATCCAATAGGGTTTGCTTTATAAATTAAGGAACATGCAGGTAGGGCACATAAATTGTTAATTATTGAAATCTCTTCTTTTTTTTTTTTTTTTTTTTTTGAGACAGAGCCTCAAGCTATCCCCCTGGGTAGAGTGCCATGGCATCACAGCTCATAGCAACCTCCAACTCCTGGGCTCAAGCGAGTCTCCTGCCTCCGCTTCCCAAGTAGCTGGGACCACA